>OMLC01041324.1:0-14330 GCA_900302585.1 Regalecus glesne
GTATGCTGATAACTAAGGGTAGAGTATGAAATTATGTAAATAGACTTTGACTAACTGACTGTACTGTTGGTCTATGTAACAGTAACTACAGTGTGTGTTCCAACCCATTCTCTGTATTTTTCTATTTTAACACAACCAGCACAATAATGCCACCCTGTCCACCCAAATCTATCTCTGCCCACTTACTGGCTTTGTTTGATGTCACTCTAGAGCTTGTGTTGGGAAGGGATAAAGGAAGGAGAGACAAGGAGAGTTAACTCAATGATACATTCTATTGGGTAGATTAAAAAGGGTACAGACAGGGCTAACTGTGGATGAGGCTCTAGAGAAAAATGTGAAGTCACAAGCACCCCCACATTCACAAAGTAATAATGATGAATAGATCATGAATAGCTGATTGTGCTCATGTACATGCATTTAAGGAGTCCCCCAGATCAACATACCTGAGGCCAGGTTCAGCAGGCATGCCCCTTGAAGGGGCAAGAGGAGGAGGATATGGAGGTGTCACACTATGTGGCTTTGGGGGACTGTAGTCTCCACATCAAGCATGTGCCTCAGTCTGATGAAGAAAAAAAATGCAGCCCTTCTCCTTTACTCAATTTAACCATCCAACTCAGCTTTAGTTG
Organism: Regalecus glesne; assembly: GCA_900302585.1. Classification (NCBI taxonomy): domain Eukaryota; kingdom Metazoa; phylum Chordata; class Actinopteri; order Lampriformes; family Regalecidae; genus Regalecus; species Regalecus glesne. The sequence continues at coordinate 627 of OMLC01041324.1, forward strand.
GACACACTCATGTGTAATGTGTGTGGCAAGGAAACTGTGAACCTGGCTTATAATGCCAACTATATCCCCTTGTTAAAGCTGTGCTGATGCCAAAAGGTCCTAGCATCTAATTTTTTGATTCCAAAGTGTTTTCAGCTGAAGAGCTGTACACAGATGTCACATGGCAGCCACAGGCAGCCACTTTACAGTTACACAAACTCAAAACTTTACAAATCAAGCATGAACTCCACATTACACCACAACCTTCTGTTTTACGTGTAAATTTGATGCTATGTGCAACAGGCCTTAATGTGACAGTTGCATTTATAATAGCAACAAACAGTACAAGACTGACACAGAAATCAGTTCTGATCATTCAGGTATTAAACTGCCCAGAATATTCATTTTGAAATAGCTGACTAGCCATATCTCCCTCCAGGATACATTTCAAGAGATGAAACCTTAAATCTATGTATTTTGTGTACCTTGTGTGCCATGCGTATGCCTAATGTGCACTGCAAACACTGTGAAAAAGGGCTTGTATAAAGGTCCAATGAAATCTAAACTAAGGAGATTGGAAACATCCAGTGCAAAAAAAATCCCTTATTAATGTGCCAGATAAGATTTTTTTAAAATCAAACGCTTGATGAACTTATGAAACACGACTTGGCTGCAGCGTACTTTATGACGTTAAAGTGCATACATAAAAGGTTGTATTAGGTATTATAGGTAGTGTGAGGTGTGAACTGAAATACGTGTGGTGCAGCCCACAGTGTGTACGTGTACGCGTAATCCGTAGGGAGATCTTAGGGTATCGATTCTTTCCATGGGTGACCTTCAGATGATTAGCCACGGACAACTGTCATTGATGGATGAGGTTAGCGAGGGATTTCTATCTCCTCTGCTCCTAGCCTCTCTCTTCTCCTGGCCAGCTATGGCCAAACCCGATAAATCATGAAGGGGTGCAATAGATCAACACTTGTTTACCACGGGGGGAAATATCCGTGACAATTCAGCGAAAATGAGTGAGACGGCTGTAACAACCAGCCCCTTTTTTTGCTATGAAATAACCCCTATCCCCTGATTGGAATGGCCAAAGGAGCAACGGACGAATTGTACACATAACCACCGATTAGGAGTTACGCACAGAAATGGAAGCGAACAGCGTGTCCAGTATACCGAACGGATGAGAGCCTGCAGCTGTCTGGGGCCATTCACTCCCCTTAGAAACATCCTCCAGCTGTCATAAGGTCGCCTAGCAACAGGCAAGCGCCTCAGTCCATAAACTACAAAGACGTATATTACCCTACGAGAAGAGACAAAACGACTTGTCGCATCCGGAACGAATCGCCACAAAGGCGACATATTACTCTACTTCAGTTAACCCGTATATGGTGCACCTTACCCATACTTTTGGGGTTTTTTTGTTTTACATATGCAATATTTGCCCCCGTAATGTGCCACGAGCTACGCACCTCATATGAATGTGCTGTGACCAAGTCTCGTCCGTGGCGGCGTCTCCGTTAGCAAGGACATTGGATGTCTGCGATTCTCTCTCTCGCTCTCTCTCCCCCGCTTTTGTGAATAAAAGTAAATAGTGCTACTCGGAGATCCGGGCAGATATCTTGGAACACTTTTATTAGTAAGCAACACTGCCACCACCGAAATTATTACATTACTATGAGCCCGCCTCTCCGTGATGGTCACATGAATTTGGACATGGGAGATAAATAGAGCGCCCCCGACTGGACGATTTTGAATGGCATAATGATGTGTCAGCACCTCGGTTTTCGAGGTACGTCAATCTTGCGTCTGGTTGTACGATGGGGAGAGGGGCAATGGCTAAAGCTGGTTATTTAAATGGGCATTTGCTTGAAAATGTGTTCAGGTGATACCAAGTGTTGGTCCATTGGGGTGTGTGGACAGATTTAGCCCTGGATATATATCACTTGAACACAACACAGTGGCTGCTGCTGTATTAGGGGCTGGTCAGCTATTACATTTTCTAAGCTACCACTGACTGCACAGTGACCTACTGTAAGAAAGGGGATTTTACAGACTCCTCGTAATTTGATCTGTGACTACCATCCAGTGGTAAAAGGAATAAATGCACACTTGATGACTTGGAACATGATGGAAATGAAGAACAGCGTCCTCCATTGGTACTGTGAATCACTCCGGAAACCCTGACTTCTCCGGGAATATAAATATATATAAAACATGATTTGTGTAATTAAACCAAAAATTTGCCCAATATAGTTTTCCAGCAACCCTTATCCTTGCCCAATCCAACCAGGATATAGTTGTCTGGGATCAGTTATCCCATCTCCTGCACGTTAAATTGAGGCTGTCAACTGATCCCGGACCCGCACACACTCCAGTACAGCAAGACAAGAAGGTGGTGGTGGGGAATCTGCTGCTTCTGCACAGGAGCATACCACAGGAAACATTCACAGAGAAATTCCCAAAGGATCTCCTGAAATGTATTAATGTAGCTAACAATTACGGGATCGATTGGAAAGGTGAGGGTGAGTACGTATGTCTCTTTCAATGGAGCTTTTGTTTAGACGTTTCCCTAGCGAAGTTTACATAGGTGGGCCCTTACCGAGTCAACCAGACAGGCGTGTTTACTGTTCTTTCTCGCCAACTTGGTGTCTGACTTTGGGGCAAATGCAAGTCCGTCCCACGGCCGAATAGCGATGGTGACGTGGTTAATGTTTTACGTGTATATCAAATCAGATCATTTTTTTCTAATGATCGACTGACCACAAAATCGTCTTATGGACGTGTTCATATTCCCTTAACCGTCTGTCTCACCGTGTATTACTGAGACGTATACATGTTAGCCTAAAGATGATGTTTCCGATGAGTGAAATGCATGTTTCAAATTGTTCTGTTGTAGTTTTCCCATACGTATTTTTGTTGACTATATAAAGACACATTTACGCGTGAATGCACTCAACAGTTAACATAGAGATATTTTTGCTGGGTGGAAATAAGTTTACAGGCCTTCATTCTGTTTGGTGTCCAAGGGAATGAGTTCATTTTTCTCTATAAGGTTATCAATCTTACATTTACATTTTAAGGATTTTATAGTCATTGCATTATAGATTCCTAGTATTTTTGTAGTGTGTTGTTATAATTATATACCCACGTAAGTTTGTTTGTGTGTGTGTGTGTGTGTGTGTGTGTGTGTGTGTGTGTATGTATGTATATATATATGATATATATATGTGTGTGTGTGTGTGTGTGGCGCGCGCGTGCGTGTGTGTTTGAAGACAATGTAGCAACACATTTCCTCAAGAACAATAAAATGTCATTTATCTATCTATCTATCTATCTATTTATCTATCTATCTATCTATCTATCTATCTATCTATCTATCTATCTATCTATCTATCTATCTATCAATCAATATGAACTTTTCATTTTCTTTTGAACCATCCACAATTGTTAAGATGACTGTTTTATCCAGGTATGTTGGCCTAATTTGAAGCCTGCTTCAACATGTCCTGAATTATCCTGGTTCATGTCGCTTTACTCATGATGAGATCCCATGTCAAGTCAACCATACATTAGCAAAGTTTATGATTTGTAATGTGAATAACATGTTTTCATCAATTAGCCTATTTTACTGATATTTATTGTCATGAACAGCTTAAACGTCTCACCATTTCAATCACAAATGGACACAAAACCTCGTAATGTCCCTCACAAAAGCCAGTCGGCGTAGTACCTTGTGTTGTGGCAAGTAAGCCCCAAATACCCCAAGCCTACCTAATCTAGTAACTTTCATTTTTCAGGGTTGCCTCACTGTGTTCCTGAGGCACAAGCTGATCAAATCTGGGTCATTATGGAAATATTCTATCTGCTGCCCCCCCCATGGATTTGACCCTGGCTGAAGCCAAACGTGGATAAAAGTGTCAACAAAGCCAGCAAAATACAACATTCAAGCCAAGATATACTTATACTGAGCCAAAAAGAAACTCGTCCTCATCCAGAAAACATCCACTTCCCTTCAGTCAGCCACCACAATGCTGATGCCAGGACTGTTGTGGCTGTGCTTGATACTAGCTGTGTTGAGAGGCTGTCATGCCCACAGCCTGTTCACCTGCGAGCCAATCAAAGGGCATCGGTGCCTAGGGATGCCCTACAATATGACCTTCTTCCCCAACATGATGGAGCATTATGATCAGGACATCGCAGCTAGTAAGATGGAGGTGAGTCCTCACATGGTTATCAACTTCATGCTGCAAAACTGCCACACAACTAAAAATGATATCAAAGACAGAGGGCACAACACTTGTTAAAGGTCCAGAGGCCAGATAATTCTAGAGTATTGTGATGGCATGACTGATGCGTAATCTGGCATCACTTAATGATGGACTAGTATTTGGTGCCTATTTTAAATAGACAAGTTGACATAGAAAGTCACTAATCAAATCTATTTTGGGAGGCTCACAAGCCTGAATGCCTGGAATCTGCTGGGTACAACCTCAAATGAATTGCCTTTTGACATCAATTTGCTTTCCTCTAATGGACTTTGTCTCACAACAGAGCCACTTGTATTATCCTCGAAATATAAATGCCATCCACTGCCATTTTGTGGACAAAAGAGTCTCTCTCTAAGTAGTTAGAAGAAATCCAGGCATTCACAGGACTGTTTTGTTTGAGATTGTCCATTTGCTGATTGAAAGGAAAGAAAGTACATTATTAGCCGAGTTACCATGGATAGTCTCAGTCATATTCCAACACTTTGTTATCTATATCAAGCAGTGTTCCTGAAAGTCTGAAGTTTAGGAACTAATTATAGCAAATATTGGGTCTCTGAGATGATACTTTGTTTTGCCTCTTGATTCAGCTATGAACTCCATGTCTTTCTCAGTTGCTTCTTGTGTGCTGAATTCCGAAGGGTCAGGGCTCAGTTACACGTTTGTGTGGGTGAAGGAATCTTTGTGCCCTATCCAGAAGAGGTGTAGGATTCTTATATCCTAACAAACTTTGCCACAGGGAACCCAGTCTTTTTGTTGTGTGGTGCCTTTGATTTTAGGAGGAAGGGGAGGGACACACCCAGTCTCACACAAAGCTATCTTGCATACCACATTGCCCCCGCATTGAACCCACTGATACCTCCATGCTCTTGTCTTGTCTCCCAGTTGATGGCCCTTAAAACACTAGCCTACATTCATGGCAACATATCTGACATAATGCTTTTCATAAGTATGCTACGATTTATTAAATTGCTCTGACATTGTAGTCTAGCAGACATGCATGTTTGTCTGGGCCTAAGCTCAGTATTAGCCTATCAGTAGGATTTTCCGGAGGAGGGCCTACCTTTTCCGTCCCTGTAACTAGATTCTACTGGTATTTGCAAGCTTTTGAAAAAGCTCAGTGAGATACTGGAATCCAGAGAGAATGGAAATGGTTAGTGACCTCAAAACTCACACAGACCTCTTTTGGTCTAATGGCCTAAAAGTGAATGTCTAACCACATTTTCAGAATCTTGTAATCCTTGAAGGACTTTGGTCTAAAACCCACTACAGTAGGTTTAGCCACTCAGTGTAAGTTGATTTCATTTCTGTTCCTGATCCTAGTTGAAGGGTTAAGAAATGAATGTTGTTGTTTTTTTTACAGTAGCTTTGCCATAAAGAATATAAAAGTAAGACTGTTGGAGAAGAAGAGCTCATTGAGATGAAGTCTGGGACCTCCACAGGAGAGAAACAAGGCCGCTCACTGTCAGACCAACCCATGCCCCAGAGACGCTTGAGCCTGCTGCCAGACTAACGTTTAGGAAAATGGGAAAGAAAACATTGAACAGTGGAGGGTTCAGTTTGTACTACGTAAATTGTAACATATATGTTTTGTATTAACATATGTGTGGGGGCTTCCTGTTCATATAAACATTAAAGATGGACATTAATGCATGAATACATTTGTAATTTAAACATGAATATCTAATAATGGCTGATGCAGTTCAAACCAAATGTACATTGTCAATGGAGGAATGAAAGGTTTTGAAATCCTGATGGACTGACATCAGCTTGATAGCATTCCTTTATTTTATCAGCATGTAAACCAATGATCAAATGGTAAATGTGACACATATATTAAGTACTTTGAGTCATCACTAGAATAGAACATTGTCAATTTACCATCCACATAACTGATACAGTTTATACATATCTACATAGAGTAGTGTCAACAATGCATATCTCTTGAAAGTGACTATTTACAACATTCAAAAAGTTAACAAATTAACAAAATATATAGATGTAATGCATGTGTTAATAATTCTATTTAACTTTTACTGGATTTTATCCAGTGTAAATCACGTTTGCCCATGGTCACTCTGCATCAGTCCTTTGTACAAATATGCATGCATACCACACATAGATCAGAGTCAAAATTATAGCATGGCCTCCAAGCAGGCTAACCTGTCAACAGCCCCGTGCGTTCCCGCCTTCTTGGCATAGTCGCTTTATGTTTCCTAAGGGTTGTGTAGCCATTTCTTTTTGCTCATGTCTACCACTCCCCCCTCAGTCCCCCTTCTCTTCCACCAGGCTGTTGAAAGAACACGAGAGCCAACCAATGAATGGGGCTCTTTGTATGGCACTACAGAACACCACAGCTCAGCACCTCTCAGTATAAACTCTACTGCAGATATCTGCCTTTTCCAACCTATCCAAGTGTACTGAAAATACAAACTGGAATCTAGTAATGGCATTATCCATTGGCAGGGGACCTAGTTGTTCTTACACTTGTCTCAGAAGATATACATTAGCTAATATTAGCTCTTTAGAAATTGATTTCTACAAGCTACCTTTTTTATTATGCATAACGTTATTGGTGTATTGGGTGTTTTCTTTGTGCCTTAAAAAAGCTACTTATTCCTTTTTCCATCATTGTGCTTCAGCTGCAGTGAGACCACTGTGTAAGGAGTCTTGTTGATGGTTATCACATGTGTTTTCATTCAGGAAGACCCGGACCTAGCAATATTGGAAATACCGTTAGAATGGTTACTTTCCATCCTTCTGAACCATTCTGGCTTGCTATAGAAATGTCTTTTTACAACACTGTGAACACAGTCACATTTTCTCAGGCAACTTAACATGAAAAACATTCACAACTGTCACCATCATGGTAATTAAGTAAATGTCCTCAAAATGAGCTACGCAGGAATAGCAAAAATCAACTATTCAATCTTCGCTTTGGTATTATCAATGGGCCATGTGGAACAACTGCAGGGTAGGCAGAGATTTGAGACTAATGATGCTCACTTTGTTTCTTTATTCTCAGCCATTTATGCCCCTGGCGAACCTGCACTGCTCTCCAGATGTGCACCACTTCTTGTGCCAGGCCTTCATCCCAGCATGCACGGAGGAGACCAAGGTGATCCATCCATGCAGAGAACAGTGTGAGGCTGTGCAGTCCGACTGCAAGAAGGATATTATAACATTTGGTATCAACTGGCCCCCTGAGCTGCAGTGTGACCGGTGAGAGAGAAAAAATAAAAATAATCCAAAATAAAAGAGTTTAGCATTATCCTTAACTGCATATTTTCAAATGTTGGTAAACTGTTTAGATGCTTGGATATTTGTTGGCTACTTTACTGTAGTTTTTATAACCTAAATATCCATGGTTCATAAAATACCTAGACTTATACACACTGGATCCTTAAAAGTCGTCATATTGACATAAAGGTTACAAGTTCAACTGTGCTTTGGTCATCCTACAGACTGGAATCATGTAACTCTGTGGGTGACCCAGCGATTCCTCCCACCACTCCCAATAGTTCCCCATCAGCAAAGAGGGACCTGGGCTTCTGGTGCCCACTACAACTGAAGACCAAACCAGGCCAAGGCTCATCATTCCTGGGTGCCCAGGACTGTGCTCCTCCATGCTCCAACATGTACTTTAAACCCCATGAAATTGATTTTGCCAAGAGTTTCATTGGTGTGTGTTCCATTGTCTGTCTGGGTGCTACGCTCTTCACCTTTCTCACCTTCTTGATCGATGTCAGACGGTTCCGCTACCCTGAGAGGCCAATTATCTTCTATGCCATCTGCTATAGCTTTGTCTCACTCATCTATTTCATTGGCTTCCTGCTGGGTAACAATGCAGCCTGCACCCAGGCTTCCCATCCGACTGCTGTGGACTTGGTCGTGCTGGGCTCTCAGAGCAAAGGCTGCACTCTTCTCTTTATGCTTCTCTACTTCTTTTCATCTGCTGGTATTGTCTGGTGGGTCATCCTCACCATTACCTGGTTTCTGGCAGCTGGCCCCAAGTGGAGCTGTGAGGCCATTGAAAAGAAAGCGGTGAGGTTCCTTTGATTTGTGCATATAAGAAGAATTTAGCTGTTGAATAACAAGTAGTGTTGAATGTTAATGTTAAAGTGTATGTCTTGACAAAATCAAATTGATAGATTTACAATAAATAATGAAAACTATTTACTATTACATTTTGGTACAAATGTCTATTAATGAGATACAACAAGGGATGGTTGACTTGTTGAATACTGATATTCCTATCAATTTTGTAGATGGTTGAATATCTGATTTCTGTTGATTTGTCCTGATATCTTCCATGTTCAGGTATGGTTCCACTCAGCAGCCTGGGGGATCCCCGGGGCGCTGACTGTCATACTACTGGCTCTGAATAAGGTTGAAGGGGACAACATCAGCGGGGTGTGCTTCGTGGGACTGTACGACCTGGACACCCTGCGGTACTTTGTGCTGGCTCCACTATGTTTGGGTGTAATAGTGGGTCTCTCTCTCCTCTTGGCCGGGATCGTGTCTCTCAACCACGTCCGGCAGGTCATCCAACATGATGAGCGAAACCAGGAGAAGCTGAAGAAGTTCATGATCCGCATCGGGGTGTTCAGCGGTTTGTACTTGGTACCGCTGGTCATCCTGTTGGCCTGCTACACCTATGAGCAGAGTCAGCGCAAAACCTGGGAGAGTACTTGGATCAATGACCACTGTCAGGAGTTCAGCATCCCCTGCTCATACAAGGTAGCTATGATGGTAGCCTTTACACTTCCCAAATTAATTTAGATGATTAATATTGGGGAGTAATGACTCTTATGATTTAAATAGTTTGATACTAAAGAATATATTTAAATAAAAACAGAAGATAGTACACCATTTTTGAACACAGTTCTTATTGAGACATGTTCAAAAACAGGATACTTTGTAATCTACACTAGCAATTACACTGTCACAAAATCATGCACATTTAAGTGTTTCTTTTTCTCTAGACAACACATTATGATCGCCCTGATCTGTCGCTTTTTCTGGTGAAATACCTCATGACACTTGTGGTGGGGATATCTGCAGTGTTCTGGGTCAGCAGCAAAAAGACCTGCTCAGAGTGGGCCTACTTCTTTAACAGAACCCGAAAGAGGGAGTAAGTCCAATTCTCTCAACACTACAGACTATATGTAACAACTTTCTTCTATCACTGGTTTCGTTTTTGATAAATCATCAGCTTATCATAAATCTTTGAGTCACATATTGATCTGAAGTTACTTCATGGGCAGGATTAGCTTTGCTGACATATTTGAAATCCACATAGTATATGGAGGTAGAGGATTTGTGTTGTTGTTATTCTTAACCTTTCTTTGTATGAATGGATGATTAGATTGCTTGAGAAGTTATTGTCATGATCTCTGACCCACAGCCCCATTAGTGAGAGCCGCCGGGTGCTCCAGGAGTCCTGCGAGTTTTTCCTTAAGCACAACAACCGCGTTCAACACAAAAAGAAGCACTACAAGCCCAGTTCCCACAAGCTCAAAGTCATTTCCAAGTCCATGGGAACTAGCACTGGCACTGCACCAACCAATGCTTCCACCACCACTGCCAACCAAGGCACCTCAGCACCGGCCAACTTTGACTGCCATGTCCAAGGTTCCTATCCTGAACCCAAGGGCTCCTCCGAGGCCTCAGCCAGGGACCATTTGGATCGAGGGGCTTCTACCCGAAACTCTAGGCGAGGTGAGAGAGAGCGGGAGAGAGAGTGTTGCCCACAGAAGGAGGGCTTAGAGAGACGAAGTAAAGTGGGAAGTTCCAGCAAGGTCAGCAGCCACTCTGACAGCTTTCACAGAGTCCCAGATGGAAGGTAAGTTAGGCTGACTTATTAGGATTGAGCTAAATACTCAGATGAAATGGGTATCCATTATGGATAATATGTGTTTGATCACGAGCATTATCCCAACTAAAACCTGTCAATCCGTACTTTTGATGAAGAAAAATCCTCATTTGGTAGCTGTGTCCGTGTTGGTCTGTGCTATACCAGCCACACAAAGAGCTTAACCCCTACACGGAGGCTATACAAAGTTCACTGCTTCTGTGCCACACAGCACACTCTTGCCATCATCACAGCCCATTTGTGTACAGTGATTAATAGCTTGCGATACTCACTGTTTCCACATCAGTTACATTTATATCGCTGTACTCTTACCCTAGTTTGTAAAATGTCTAAAGTCAGTGGCGTTATTTGGAGAACTTGGCTTGGTACTTTTGACAATAATACAGTGGCATGTCTGTATGCATTTTTCCATGTTGGATCGCCAACATTGGCTGTTTACAAAAAGTCAACCAGGATCACACCGTCGGTTCATTTAAAAATGAATAAACAAACCAGATGAATGATCTAGGCTGTAAATAAATAACAGACTGCCTTTTGCATTGTGTATCAAAAACTAGACCCTAGCCATGTGGAACAACTGGTCTTCATTAAAGTAAATGAGGATTTTTTTTGGAATAGCCTAAGACTACTTAATCAGTGGAACAATCTCTCTCTCTCTCTCTCTCTCTCTCTCTCTCTCTCTCTCTTTCTCTCACCTCCCCTACATGCACACACACACACAACACATACTTAACATCTTATTGAACTTTATGTTAAAATAAAAAATGTCATCTGCCAAAAACTAAAACCCCTAGAAAGTTTCAAAAGCCCTGTGATCACACAAACAAAGCCCACACTGTTTAATTTTAATTTATTAAAAACTAAAACAATAAATTTATGTTGAGTGTAAAACTAGTTCATGGATTTAACTTCATCCTTCTCAATACTGTATGTGTTTTGTTCACTGAAGTTTATTAATTCAACTGTATAAAAAAACTTGCTCTAAATAGTTCTTATACTCTTTTGATAAAAATTTAGCTCAGTGGTAGAGTGAGTGCCTCTGGAACTGATGAGGCAGAGGGAAAAGGTTTAAACCTGCCACAAGGCATCAAGAAGGGCATCCTGCGTTAATTCCTCAAGCTCAATCTAAGTTTGTGTCCACCCCTATAACATAGGGACTCAGCATTTAATGTAAAACTGACCTTTAGATATAGCAACTTCTGATCAACCCGTATACGTTTTAGGCTTGAATTCCACACACAACCCACTTCCTGTTTAAGCCACACCCATTTATGAGTATAGATATAGGTACGGATAATTTAGTTGAACAGACACACATCATTCTATACTCACTCACTCCTGGAGAGGTCCGTTTTACTTGTTATGATTGAATCGAAATGCACTGTGTAAAATTCATTGAATTGGCTCATAAGTATGCATACAGTAGTAGTCATGATTGATACTCCAAGACTTTACACAAAAAATGGTGTAAATTGAAGATGCAGCAGTTGATGTTTGATAACTTGAAAAAGTCATAACATCTACACTTACAGTTATCTTTTAATGTGTCACGGTTGGATTAGGTTGAGTTCCAGGAGCGACCTGTCAGAGGCCAAGCAGGTTCCTAGTGGACAGCAGCCTCCAGCATCCAACATGTCACGCAACAGCAGCATCAAAGGCTCTTCCTCCCACCTAATGCGCCAAATAGTGGAGAGCAAGGACAAGGACAACAGCTGCTGAGATAACGCCTTGCAATTTCATTTATCCATCCATCCATCCAACCAGCCTTAAAACCACAGTTAATCTTGTTTTGGTTATCCTTTCTCCAAATGGCAAATTTAATCTATTCATTTTGTTTGTGCCACACTATGCCATCATTGTTGAATCAGTATGGCTTGATGATTTAAACCGTTAGCCAAGTTTAATTTCCCTCAAGTATTTGCAACCTGGTATCTTTAGTTCAGTGTGTTTTAGGGAGAGTCTGAACATATTTTAGCAGTTTTTTGCCATTTACTCCAGGTATGGGTGGTCCTTGAGTGTTATAGAGCTTTATACAGGGTGGGTTTTTTTCCAAGATTTTGACCGTACCATAGAAAAAATGTGTATTATGGATGTATGTCCTCTGACCAATAACCGGTGGTCATGTCATGTTACAGTATATATTACAAATAATGCATTTTTGTGCTTGATATTTCAACAATGTCTTGATACATGGTCAATAATCCAGGTAAGGGAATACCAAATAAGAGGTGAATTGGTTCAATAAACTTCCAAGTTTCAGTTGAGCTAATTCACCTCTTTTTGTGATATTTCAATAATGTAGTCTGCATTTTAGTAAGTAAACTCAATATTTATGTAAATTATATTATATTTGGAAATCAAAGCCTCTCACTGGACTAGTCTTTACACTGAGTAATTGTCATAAGGAACATCATGGTAATACCAAATGGTCAAATTGAGGAAAGTCTTCATGTGGTATACGTCGTTTATTATGTCTTAGTTGTTGTTAAAAAGAAAGATGCTTATGTCTTGAAATATTGCCTGGCAAAAACGTGTGCTGCCTTCTTTGGAACTTTTTTTTCCGCTTTAAACGTGGCGTTTTTGTCCACGCTGGAGATTCTGTGATTTTAACTTCAGCTGTCAAAATTTTGTATTTATTATAATGTTTATGACAGCTTTCCCATTTAGATGCGCTTTATACTTGTTTTATGATTTACAGCATTTGTATCCTTCCCAGGTTGTTTCTCTTTAAAGAATGTGCCTTCATTTATATAGCATCTCATCCTCAAAGTATTATAAAGAACATACAGATTATTTTTCATGTGTAATGTGGAAGATACACATATACTCCCATTTTTGTGAAATTAGAGGGTGGAGGTCAATGCGGCTTTGCACTTTGAATGTCATGGAAGCACAAACCACTGTGTGTACGGTATAACAATGATGTATGGGACAGTCCTTGGAAGCTGATTCAGGAATTTGGGGCTTTGTTCATGGGTTATTTATGGCATATGGAGCATAAACCATATGATTCTCCTGTAAGTAATTCCATAAGATTCTGTTCTGGAAATCACCCTGGTCCCTTCATGCTGTCATGCTGTAATATATGCTTTACTGTACAGGACATCGAATTGGGTTTCCTGCCCTTAGATGTGGTGGCTTTCCTTCAACAGTCTTTAGATTTGTCATAATTTGGACTTGAGGGACAGTCCGGTTACACAAAGTAAAGGGAAAGTTTGCTGGTCCGTTTCATACAAGAACATTTTGAACTCGAACTCTTCAAGAATTTTATTGGCACATGGACAGGGATCCTTGTCGATGCTGAAACCTAGTGTAGATTACCCGTGGGGGAAAAAAAACATTTTTTTAAACACCTTTTTAGACAATTTTATAGCCTATCTTTGCAAAAGAATTTTGTATTGACCTTATTGTCTTTTGATAAAAAAAAATATGATTGATCATTAAAGCAAAAACTTAAAATGTCTTTCTTAATGAGTTGATCTTGATCACTATTAGAAATCACAAATTAATCAGTCACAGGGTTAACTGGTTGCACCTTTCAGAAATAACAATTCAGACAGTTGTTGAGATCACGTGGTG
>OMLC01041336.1:0-13000 GCA_900302585.1 Regalecus glesne
TTGGCAACACATTGTATTTCTACCAGCTCCAAGGGTATATGTTCCATAGAAGAATCTGTACTTAGACCGGGCTAGAAAATTAAGTCCAATCATATATGTAAAACATTTAATTAATAGATTCCCTTCTCAGTCCCACAAGGGGAAATGTGGATTTCTCTGCATTTTAACCCATCCTATTGTATAGAAACAGTGAGCTGCCATCATGTGATGCTCAGGGAGCAGTTATGGGTTCAGTGTCTTGATCAAGGACACCTCAACATGCTGTATGCAGGACCGGGGATCAAACCTGTGACCTTCTGATTACCAGACAACCACTCTACCTAGTGAGCTATGCTGCCCCCCATGTAGTTACCAATAAAAGCACCGACCTGCTGCTTTAGCTGGTGCATCAGTCTGTCCTTCTCCCTTTTGAGGGCCAGAACCTCCTCTTGGGTCTTCTTCTTATTGGAGGCCGACAGTTCCAGCAGTGCGATGTTAGCATCCTTCTCACTGATAGCTGCCAGCAGAGCTTGTTGTCTGATGGAGAATAAAGCAACGTCCAGAGGTCAGTAACAATCCTGTACATATCCAGATTTCCTCTAAGATGGATTTCCTTCATCCTGCATGGCCGGTGGCCATTTTATGATCAGGGTTTGCCAATAATGTTCATCACTTCAATGCTTTGACTCTGCACATGTTTGTCACTGAAGCCCCACACATTTCCAACAGTTCCTTCAGTCAGGCTAGCTGGAGCGGAGGTCATCTATACTCTATGGAATTGAAGATTGCTTGATAAAGGGAACATATGAGTTTAGGTTAATCAGAATGATGAAGTGTGAAAATGATAATGATAACCTACACAGCTTTTCCATTTACAAGTTGAATATCCAGCTAGATCCGTGGTGAGTGGGTTAGTTTTAGGTCAGAGCGTGATATATCTGACATGCCATGACAGGTGACTTCAACATTTTGTATTGTGTTTATAAGGGTGGTACAATCTGTGATTGTGACATGTGAATCTATTAATCCACTAATTCATTCATCTTAATTACACGCCGATTCCCTTTAGGATCACAGGTTGGCTAAGACCCGAGTCTCACAATAACATCAGCAGAAATAGTGGATGTACCAAGTCAAGAAGATATCCTTTTTAACATAGTTGAGCAGGATCAAAAGAATAACAGCATTAAATCGTAAGACTGCTGTGAATCGAAGCTGCACTCCTCTTGTTTTCAGAGGGCTTTTTTTTAACTGAAAAGCTAGTTTTAGAACATTGTTCCACAAAACGCCCATTGCTTCTCAAAATATATAACATTAATTTCCCAATACATACTTTATTCTCAAAAAACATTAAAAAAAAGGTTTTCTTGCCATTTTTTCATAGACTACAGGGCAGAACTATCTGTTGATCAGGATCACACCAACATTAATTCTATAGTTATGCTACGGTAGATGTAGGCACAGTTGCACACATGAAAAATGTGGTCCTAAGATTTAGGAACTGCTTTGTATCTCAACTACCACTGTAGCTCAGTGGTGGAGCATAGGCTTTTGGAATTGATGAGCCAAGGCTGTGGGTTCAAACCAAACCCAGGGTGTCAGGAAAGACATCAGGCCTTAATCCCCCAAGCACCATCTTAGTCCGTGTCCACTCCACAAAGTGAGGACCAATTGTAAAACAGACCTCTCTCATGTATTACAACTACATTACCAATGAAGTCACATGACCACCTCTCCATACTGGACCATAGCCAGAGCAACTGAACTGAAGTCTAGAAGCATTAAGATCAGATCAGATATTCATTTATTAGTCCCACAGGGGGAAATTACGGTGTTGCAGCAGCAAAGTGGAAAGCCCAGTAAGAGAGGCATCACATCCAAGGCATGATATATAACAGCAATTCAAACAAAGAGGAAATATGAACACTATCTACAGTATGAACAGAAGAGAGCAATTATTAAAATGAAATATTTACTGTTAATATTCACCAAGGGTGACAACCCAGCCACTGAGGATGCACAAGCATTCTTAGTGTCTGTCCCAAGCCCAGATAAATGGGGAGGGTTGTGCCATAGAAGGCATCTGGCCCAAAAACCTTGATCAAATCAAATATGCGGCTCATAAATCAGATTTCTATACCAGATTGGTCGAGGCCCAGGTAACCAATGACCACCTGTACTGTTGGCCAGCAGGAAAAAGAGGAAGGCATGTCCAGCGTGATGAGGTGAGGGACTGAACTTTGACTGTTGGCACTACGACTGGTAAAGGGAGAGAGCTGATGATATGATGAAGAGAATGAAGGTAGATACACTGTGTGTACCAGAGACCAGGTGGTTGAAATCACGACTGTGTTTATAGCTATCCAGGGATGATCTGATCACCTGACATGATTTAAAGCCATGCGTGAAGTGGACCTTGGGATACGTAGGCCACAGGTGATCAATACACTACATTCTGAGCTTTCAGTGAGGAGCTTTGAGGCAGACAGTGTCAACCTCTTTACTGATGCCAGCATTGAGTTACTGGCACTTTGTTGGCAAGAGTATCAAATGGTACTAACTTCATCTCCAGGATTTCTTCGAGCTGCTTCCTGCGCTCCTGTCTCATGTTGGTCAGGTGGCTGTCCCTCTCCTGCAGTGACTGCTGTGTGGAGGACAACCGCTGCTTGGTGGCATCTAGTTCTTGTCTAGTCCTCTCCAAGGTGTTCATCAGCTCCTCCAACTGACAAACAGAAACACACACACACACCATCTCACACGGAGGGTTTGTTAAGCGCTCTGACAAAAGTCTAGACCGCTACCCAGTCACATGGACAAACCTTTAAATGGTGGACACTGTCTGTGGTGCTCTCTTTACGAGGGTCCTGGCCCTTCTTGTCCCCTTGGGCTCCTAGTTTGATATTCGAACCCTTCTTCATCTGGTCTTTGCCTCCTTGTCTGTGAAGCCATAAAAATAAAAAATAAAATAAAAACTCAGTATGGATCCAATTCTCCCTTTGACCCTAAGCTCTACAGAGTTAGTGTCTGTCCACGGAGAAGTATGAAAACCAGATGAAGAAACATGGAACAGGCACAGCACAATGGGGACCCCGTGTTAGGTGAGCTGAAAATGAGTCAAGGTTTTTCTGAAAACCACGCCAAGCGTTGGGTCAACAGCACGGAGACAGAAGGCAATGTGTCAGGCGTGATTCTGTTGTTAATACATTGGAGACCACCAAAAATGACCCACAGGTCCCATCATCAGAATTAGCATGGAGGTGGCTGCACTTGCCAGGTGAGGGGTGGAGGCAGTGTGGGGGAGGAGGAGGAGAGAGGAGAGAGAGTCATACCAAGAGGGATGCTACTTACCTGGGAGCTAGACTGCAGGCGGAGAATGGGGAGAGGAGGAGATGGAGAAGGAGGAGGAGGAGGGGAGGAGGAGGAGGGGAGGGGTGACAGGACAATAGGAAGCAGCAGTAGATACAGGAAGAAGAAGAGACAGAGGAGAGAATCAAAAACAAAAAACACTGACATTAAAACTGTGACGTGACCGAAAACCGACAAGAGAAAAAAAAGAGAAATGTGGCTTTGCCATACGAGTTCCCATGACAACTGCTGCTTTGTGCTTTGCAGCCTGACACCGCCACTGCAGGATGCACCTTGTCCTCTGAAAGATGGGGAGCAAATGTGCATCTGCTGCCAAGCCCAAGAGTGCCAGACATGCAAGTCAGATGGAGGGGGAGGAAATCAGCCAGCACGGAGACAAAAGACGACAAGGGCGGAGGAAAAGGCCGGAGTGCAAGAGCAGAACGGTGATTTGGATAACAAGGTCGACCAAGTGGGCTAGTGAGAGAATCAGTCATGGAAGCATGGGGAGGTATGACAGAGGAGAGACAGCTGAAATGAACACCCTTCTGGACCAAAGGGGTTCAGTCCAAAAAACCCCACCTACTAGAGCACTTCATTCACTGAGCGCACATCCACCCTGAAGCACATGCAGACCATTAGGCTGATCATGTCCCTTTGCATCTGCTAAGGTAAGATAGGGGTTCAGGCTGGGGTGAGGCAGGGTGGACCAGGGTGGACCAGGGCACTGAGAGGAATGGCAGGGCCGTGGATGCTGGTCAAAGTTCATCAGACCAGAGTTGGGGACAGGTGGGTGATGTGACAGGGCTGACGGGTGGTGGTAGATGGAGCTGGGGGTGATAGGAGGTGAAGCTGGGGGAGAGACGGGTGGGGGCAAGCAGATGGGTGGCTGGAAGGGAAGGGAAGCTGCTTACAGCGGGAGAAGGACTCAGCTTAAAGCACAAAACCTACAAACTTGTAAGCCAGTTGTTCTCAACCAGGTCCTCAGATACCACCAGTACCACAGGCTTTTTGTCCCTCATGTAGTGTATTGCCTTCACCTGCTGTCCTGTCCCAACCTGCCCTGACTGGAGGCTGGAGCACCACCTGTCAGGCAGCCAGCAGGTTGTCTGCTGTAGGCTACAGGGATGCTGTGACGTCACCTCTCTCAGTCACGCTGTCATTAGCACGACGGTGACCTCACTTCTCTGTTTGACTGCAACACTACGTGTCCTGGTTTGTATCCCACTAGTGCAGATGACCTGCTACTATAATGGAGATGGACGGCCAGGTGCAAATAGAGACACCTAAAAAACTCAGTTTCATGACTGCCTGTCTGATCTCATCACCCAGCACTGCACTGTTCCAAATGTCTGTGTTCACTGACAGAGATGAGAAGAAACAGCCTGAACGTGAAGCACTTCACATGTCCTTTACTCCACTCCTTCACACGCCTATGCTCTTGCATGTGTCGTACAGCAGGGGGCTCCTTCGAGCTGCTCTGAAGAAGGCTCCTGTCCCACTGTGGCCTCAAGACATTTCTGTCAACAGGGCCTGTGCTTCTCTGTGGTGTGTGTGACCAGACTTTACAGCCACACCCATTGCCATAGTCACCACATAAACGATGTGTCATCTTGATCAGTGCATGCTGGGTATGAATTGGTTCTGAGGACACATTTCTAAACAGTAATGGACAAGCGGAGGTTATGAGACACAGTCTGTGCTTAAATGCTGCAACTGCTCACAGAGAGAAGGAGAAAGTCTCCACGTGGGTTTCAGCTCAGTGATCATGAGAAGCCACACCAACTACTACCCAGCAATAGTTCTTCTGTCAGCCACGCCACCCACCACCCCACGCGGGCTCAGTGGCACTGGTGCCAGCTCCATCATCCCAGCCTACTGATGATGCTGGTCACTCACTACACACATGGTGGTGCAGTGTGGGCTTTGGGAGCTGACGGCCAGAGCCAGCAGGTTCAAACCCACCGTGGAGTGTCAGGAGGAGCATCCAGCCTTAATTCCCCACACTCCATCCAAGTCTGTGTCCACCCTGACACCATGACGACTGATGGTGAGGTGTAAAAATGAACCATTGAGATTAAAGTACACAGCCAGGGTCAGAGCAACAACATATCAGCCCAGATCCAAGGCAGTAATGCCGGGGACTGCTTTGATATCCAGCACTGCTTCAGGTCAGGAGGAACTCACTGTTCTTTGACTGGAATGACTGGAACAGCAGCTTGATGCACTTACAGGTTAGCACTGGAAACCAGCAGTACTGGTTTTACCTGAGGACCCAACACACAACCACTGCTAAAAGCTCAATTACACCAAACAGTAACACCACAGAGGACGTGGCACCACAACTGTGCCTACAGACGTTGTGTGTGTGTGTGTGTGTGTGTGTGTGTGTGTGTGCATGTGTGTGTGTGTTGACCAGAGATACATGGGGACATACATCATGTGAACAAACACTGAAGGTATTCAAAAGAAACCAGAGCAGTCTGTGAAAACCACACCAAGGGATTCAGTTCCTCAGCCACTACTGCAGCAGCAGCAAGCTGTGGTGGTCTGGGGGGGGGGCAAAGGTACTTTCACATGTTTTGACCTGCTGAAGAGATTCAACCCCACTTAATGTGAATGCCAGGATTTGACTACTCTATGAACATCAGTTAAAATCAGACACTGACTGGTGGCCTTGGTGTGATTAACTCTATCGTAAATGACAACACCGCGACAACAGTCGTGACACACAGACTGACATACAGTCACAAGTCTCAGGGAATCACTGGGATGACACAGAATACATGCCAGCCTGGACATATATTACAACACTTTGCAGACTGATGCTTTGTTTTCAGGTTTGCCCACTTTGTGCAAAACCATAAACCTACACGGTGACACAACACAGTCCAACTGATCATGCTGCCATCATTTACTAACTTGCAATGACATCTATGTCAAACTCCTGGCCAACTCCATTCCCTCTTTTCCCTTCAATGCAGAGACAGGTGACGACTGGCAGCTGCATGCTCTTTGCAAACATAAACTCTCATGCAGCACAGGCACAAACACACACACAGACACACACACACATGCACATCCACAAACACACACATGCGTGCATAAAACCTAGTCATAGCGAGAGCAGGTACAGCCACTGCACACACACATGCCACACACATGAATGCAGGTTTTCTGCACAGAGGCTGGAAAGATCCAGAGAGCTTTGCATCATGTAGATGGTAAGTAATGACACGTAAGACGGAGAACAGAGTCCATCATTCTGATGCAAAGATCTGTGAATCCCTTTAGACAGCAAGCAGACCCAGGCACACGGGGGGAAACCAGATGCAGCAGCAGCCATTGCTGTTGCAGACTTAAACCACGCAGCCGAGCTGAAGTGCCAGGGCAGAGCACTCACTTTCCCAGGAAATCCCACACCATGCCCCCTATCTGCTGGGGGGCAGCTGACACAGAGGGGAGTGGGTCAGGGGGGGCTCTGCCACCGGGACGAGGGGCAGGGTGAGGGGTAGTGTGAGGGGGGCTGGTGTTGAGGGGCACAACAAGGTAGAATGAAAGTAGGGAAGACACCAGTTGGGAAGGAGAGGAGAGGAATTTAAATAAGGATGAAAGTTGGAGGAAATGTGGAAAAAAGAGAGCAGGAGAGGCAACAGTTGACCGTTTTCAGGAAAGATGGCAGAGACATGATGAAAGGGACAGGGTGGGCATGAAGAGTGAAGAAAGAAGAAGGGACAGGACAGAGAAAAGTAGGTAAAGATAGCAAAGGAGGACAAAAGTACTTAGTTAATCAAATACTACTAATGGTCTAGCATGATACTAAAATGAAGAGCTACTGAGTCACAACGAGAGAAGAGGCTCTCTTCCTGGGACAGGAGCATCTTCATGGAGGGTGGGGACACTGTCATAAGCTAGTCTCCCAGGTAAAGAGATCTGATAGGCTAATACATTTGTAATTTAGTCTCATCTGTCAGACAGCCATCTTTAGTGACTGCTGCCAGATGAATCAGGACGGCAGTCTCCTTCCCAATGGACATCAAGGACCATTATAATGGAATTGACATAACTATCGGTTTAAGGATTTCAAACACTTGACAACTCAGAGCTGCTTTGGGAGTTACTGGGGTTTGGAAAATGTGCTGCTCTGCAGGACCGGCTGGGTACATGAAGACACTGACATCTCCATCCATCTACTCTATTAACTGAGCTCATAATCCAACTATGTTGCTCTGCTTCATCTGCTGTAAATCTGTTGGTAATTTAATCGCAGTGACACAGCATTTACATGATGACTCGGATATTTCACAAGATGCAGATTCAGTTGTCTCCAATCTCAGGCTAAGGAGGGATTTCACTATACAAAGGAGTGGACAGCTCCAGTCGAGCACCATTAGCCGACAGACACCCGACAACAATACAAGACAGATAAATTAAACAAAGGCTCATGGTTTTACACTTCCAGAGAGCTGCAGATGAGCGTCACTCTGTACATGAAGCACACAGTACAGGTTGCTCTCAACATGGCATGGGGCAACTGCCAATGCACTTTGACCTTTGACCCTGAAACTCCAGGATGAGAAAGGGACTCTATTCAGCTGTAGCATCACATTCCTATTAGCGCATACATCTGCATTGAGATTTGAAATAACGCCACAGTGGTTTCTCCAGTAGGGTATATTGTAAACAAGGACAAACAGTGATGCTTGTTTATGGGTGACAACAACATAACAACACGACGAGAATGACAGAAACCAGATATGTATTAAAAAGAATTAGCCATCAGTTCAGAATCAAATTGCATGGCAGGGATGTTGGGGACTGGTTACCTTTCCAACTCGGCGATTTTCTTGTCCTTGTCATTCTTTTCTGTCTCCACCTCTCTCAGGATGTCAAGGAGTCTTTCCACCTCTGCCTGGGCTTTGTTTGACTCCTCTTTGTAGTACCCCACCTCCTTCTCCAGCAACTTGACCCGGTCTGGGTACTCTGGGTTTCCCCTCGAGCCAGACTGCTGCTCTACTTCATGGGCTTTCTGCAAGGACACACAGGGGGAGAAACACACACACACACACACACACACACACACACACGCACGCACGCATGTGCGAACATATGCACACACAACACATACACACACGTCCTCAGATCAGAGCTATGGTTCATGTCCAGCTCCGCAAACACATGTTTACTACCCAGGAAGGGGACACCTAAATTCCAGTCAGCCAGCGTCTTTTATTGGCTCCCATCCTATCTGCCTGTCTTTGATTGAATAAAGCAGTATTGTGGTCGAGGGGCTCATTATTGCTACCGACTCATTAGCTTTAATGAAGCTGTAATTGAGCTCCATTTAATTGCCTTCTGAGACCACCAGTCACTTTGCCCAGTTGGCAGGTTTGTAGTGTACAAGACTGTATTTGTCTGATTCTTTGAGTCTCTGTGGGTGTAGAGCTCTTTTGTTCAGGTAAATTAGGGAAATAGATTTGACAGCCCTTTCTTCATACAGTGTGAGTGGCAGTAAACTGTTGAATTCATACTGTGCTCCGTCAGTCACTAACACAGACCACTCACTGCACCACTCTGTAATCCCTTTGGACTGATTGAGTCACTATGACCAAACATTTGCAACTCAGTGCCTGTAGGGGAAGAGGAGTGGCCCATATCTGCCTTAAAGGGATACACCACCACACACATATTAACAAAGGTCGGACAAGGGCAAGAGCTATACAGCGCCAATGAGAAGCATCTACCAACACGTCACAGTGATCAACAACCTGCTGGTTCTGGTGGTCCTCTATCACAAAGAAACAACAGTGAGGCATAAGCAACAGTGACAGTAAGACATGCAACAAGGAACGCCACGTCATGCAAACCCAACAAAGCCGCACAATCTTTGCAATGGCCAGTCCAAGAAAGGAGAATTAGAAGCAACAGGTTCCAAGTCGATCCACAGGCCACCGATAAGTCTCATATTTCAAGCATGAGGAGTGACGCTACGATTTTACTCAAATCAAGGCTATTCAAGGTTAACAGATGCTTCGCCCATTTAATATTGGATATCCTGCTATCACAACTCAGCGCTGACGCATAAAATAGAAACACTTTCAGGTCAAAAACTCTTAAAGCCGTTCACAACTAACAGGGTGTCTTGTTGCTACGGTGACAGAGAAATAGGGCCCATTTCAAAAGAAAAACGTGTGACACTACTTTAGATCTACACGACTTTGTGTTGTCAGGTCAATTCCGAAAAGTTGTGTGTGCCGTACAAAGCTCAAGCGGTAGCTTCTCGGTGTGAAAGATCAACATGCATTTACAGATGGCTGAGAGGAAAGCTGAAGTGGATCTGGTGTGGTGGCCACGTGTCTTATCAGTGTCCTCATGCTTTCAATATGCGCCTCAGAGATCTCCAGAGAGGGACTTACAGGATTGTTCATCTGACTGAATAGCTGCTCAGCTTGCTACATTGCAAAGGGGGTTGTTCACGGGAGAGATAGGGGAAGGAGGGGGAGACCCAGGAG
Source organism: Regalecus glesne (assembly GCA_900302585.1). Lineage (NCBI taxonomy): Eukaryota > Metazoa > Chordata > Actinopteri > Lampriformes > Regalecidae > Regalecus > Regalecus glesne. The sequence continues at coordinate 9,837 of OMLC01041336.1, forward strand.
AGTATTGTTAGCATTTAGCTTTAGCCGGAGAGAACAAAGACAGGATCATATGATATAAGAGACATTTTACAATAAATGTTGGACAGAGCAACAGTGGTCCCATTGATATTGTGAGGAAGGACACAACAAAGGAACACACTGCAGAGGGTCAGAAAAGAAGACTCATTATAGATTTCAGGATGGCAGGAGATAGATGACAACATCTAACCATCCATGTACTCCTCTAAGAGGCCAGCCAAACTAGTACACCTGACTCCAATGGAAATGACAGAAGCTGAGGAAAGATGGTGGCCGTTATCCTAATCCGCAGTCCTCGGCAGAGGTCAGGTGTACTTTTTTGGCTTACTCAGAATGACAACAATATTCATAACAAATAAACTTTCTTTAAAAAAAGGGAGACGGATTTTTTTCAAGCTACAAATGTGCCAACTAAAAGGCCCCTCCCTCGACAGTGCTGCCATTTCACTGCACCTGTTTAAAGGCAGAGCAGGAGTGTCCGGGGTTAGTGGTCCTTCCTGTTACAGTTGCAGAAAGCTTCACTGTGATCTTCCAGGAACAAATGTTTGCATGCTTGCATAATAAAGCCATGAGTGAACAACCCACTCAAACTAAACTCATTGTAACCAGACAATATGTAACATACACACGCTCCTGTAACATATTTACCATCAGTATATATCCCATGTATTCACTTGCATTTATTTAGAACCTGACATTCCCTTCAGAACATTAGTCACTAATCCTTCAAATTCTTATTTTAGTTAGCCTTCAACTTCCAGGATGAGCCATAGTGCTTAGAGACAGGAAGGCACTCGCAGCCTCCTGAGTTTCCTGTCACACACACCAAAATTGAATCTTGAGACTAAACAATGCCATTGATGTGAAATGATGGATATGTTGCAGTGCTGATGATACCGCACCGTGAAGCACACACCTACCTTCTGCAACTGTGTCTCCAACTTACTACACTCCTCTTTTTTCTGCTCGATGGCGATCTCTAGAGACTTGAGCTTTGAATCTTTTTTGAGCCCTGAGGAAGCCAAGGATGACGCATGCTCCTTCAGATCAATAAGACTGGACTGCAGGGAAAAAGATGGTATTGACAGTGAGCATGGGGCCAAGGCAAACTGCTACAGCAGGACTGTACAGTCTCACCAGGTCTAACTGGGTCACGGTAAAAGAAGTAATAAAGGCTACTGGATGAAAGAGGCTCCACTGTACTTTATGTGCACACTGTACAATACAGTGCAGTTGCATAAAAATCCGATAGGCAAACAGAAAGTGCACATGGATTTATGCACACATATACGATATGCAGTCATGCAGATAATCACACACTCGCACACACATAAAAACACCTTATAGAGACATGCAATAAAACCAATTCTGCAAACATGCCCCATGTCCATGTAGACACACACACACACACGCACACACACACACACACATGAATGAATGAATGCACGCATACATTTCCTGACCTCTTTCTCTGTTAATTCTAACTGCAGGGTGTTGACCTTCTCCTTGAGGTCCTTATTCTCCTTCTTATACGACTCTACTTCTTCCAAACGCTCTCTGTCTTCCCTCTCCCTTTGGTCCTTCAGACGTTCTATTATCCTCTCCTGACAAACAGATGGAAGGACAGATAGACAGAGATGTGTAGTTGGTGACATACAACAGTAATCACAGGTATTTAAACCACATTTCATTGTTATTTCACACGAAATCCATCCTACCAAATAGTCAATAACACTGAGTGAACCATATAGTAAGCGTTCACATTTCAACCAGGGGTTACAAACAGTCATCCCATCCACAGCACAGAGGTCTGCTGGGCTGCACTAGTGCAGGGGTTCTCATCCTTTTATGATTTGAGGCCCACTTCTGATTGTTAATAGCTCAAGGACCACCTTCCCTACTAAATGGGGAAAAAAACATGACAAAAAAGGAGAAAATTAAACTGAGCTGTAAATATGTGTTATGCCACTGTCCGCTGTAATGACCAAAATAAATAACCTGCTTAACCCCACTGAGACACTTGGGCTTGCTTCTGAAAAATAATGAGATCAAGTCGTGGTGGGATGGTATGAGATAAGATAAGACAAGATTTCCCTTTATTAGTCCCCCAGAGGGGAACTACGGAGAAGCTGACACAAAGAGCAGCATTCAAAGTCACTTTCAGTTTGTTCTTTGCCTTTGATTTTGTGACAGTCACAATGGAAGAACCCAACTCACTTAAATATGTGGTGGTGAAAGGAAACAGAAATTTGAGTGCGTGTTTTGACAGAGGGATATTGATTGGCAGCCAGTATCCAGAATGAAGGAAGATCAACTTGTGTGAGCTGTAGCATCAGACAGCTGTCTGTTGATAGTTCCATCAGTTCATTTTCCAGAACAGTGGACAGAGCTGTGTCTCCTGAATCAGGATCCACAGAGAAAGGGTCCAAAATCCAAAGGGTTGGATGTCACAAGACCTCTGGGAAGGGTCTCCAAACTATTGTGGCAACCAAGTCAAATAATGCATGGTGGCACAATGGTCAGTACCGTTCTCTCACAGCAAGAAGGTTCTAGTTTGAATCAGGACTATTCTGTGTGGAGCTTGGCTGTTCTCCCCATATCTGTGTAGGTTTCCTCCAAGTTCTCCAGTCCCACGCAGCCCTCGACCTCCCAAAAAAGACATCCAGTGACTGCATATGCAAATTGGCTTAAAGCTACAAGTTGGTGAAGTAATCATCGAGGCAGTGCATCACATTATCTGCTGCTGTTCTCTTGGGAAGGTCTTTACAGAACAATCCTGGGGAAGATCATTGTCTCTGCCTCATCTTACAAAACCTAATAATAAAGTGGCATTGCTAACATCAGTCACTCGTCCAGTTGTATGGAAACTTGTGAGTTTGCCTTTATTCTTTCCAGAAGCTGTCATTCATTTCATCACTCATGTCTGCAATTTTTCTACTCACATTGTCATCAGAAAGTGGTGCTGACTGAATCTTGGTTGCAACTCCTTCCTCTGGTTACTCTTAGAACATATCCAGAGCTCTAGCAAAATAAGCTCCTCTGCAATTGTGAAGGGCTTCTTCTATATAATATGTGTGTGTATGTGTATATATATATGTATATATCACACACACACACACATATATATATATATATATATATATAAG
>OMLC01041344.1:10114-22624 GCA_900302585.1 Regalecus glesne
CGCAGATGCTGGCACACATATACCATGTGGTGCGTCTCCCCTGTCAGATGACTGGTGGGTGCAAATGAAGTGATCAGGCGTTAACATGCTGAGGGGCAAGTGAGAGAACAGAGGCCTCGTGTCACAGACGACACGTTTACTGACTCGGGATGAAAATAATTACATTAATTACACAGCGACTGATGAAGGCAGAAACAAAGAGAAGAAGAAGATAATAAGGTGGAGGACTGGAGGCATAAGAGGAACCCAGCTGGAGAGAGTGAGAGGTGACGAAAAAGACGTTGTGAGGATGGCAAACCATTTTCTCCATGTGGGAGCAGCTTAGAGCTGTGTTTACAAGCCCCACCCACTCCCATCATATTAACCCCGCCCATTCCCATCAAGCCACGCCCATTCGCATCCTCCAGCCTTGCCCACTCCCATCCACACACACGCACTCCCCCTGACCCAAAAGCTCCGGCAGCCATCCAAAGCCAACCTCCCTGTTGTGAGAAGCTGGTTGATAACCTCCAAGTGGCCTCCTCCTGCTCCTCCTGGACTAGCACATTTCCAGATCCCCAGTGGAAAAGTGGAGATATTGGCTATCCGTGGGAGTTACCCCCTGCTGCTAGCATCTCCTGTCTTGTTTGGGCTCTCTGGATGTGTATAAGCCTGTGACACTTGTGTGTCTGGCCTCACCGAGACCCCCCTTGGAGAGAGGCTGTGGGTAGCCGGGTGGCATGGAGGATGCTTGGCTCCCTCCGCCTTGGATGGGACTCAGAAATGGAGGTCAGCACACTCGCTGAGTGTCACGTGTCCAGTCTGGGTCTCGGGCTGGATGGAAAATCGTGGGCAAATGTGCAACTGTCCCCCGATGGGAGCAGCTGTGCCTCCATGTGCAGAGGCTCGATCCTTACGGAAGAGACCCTCATCACAGGCGGCCCAAGACCCCTTTCATTTCACCACACACACGTAGAGAGGAGTATAGGCATAGCTAAAGCAGGGACAACGGACCCGCTGGTTATCAGAAGATTAGCTGTGACAGGTTCTTCCCATGCTGTCCCCTCCGGCTCTCATCTGCTGCAGGTGTGAAACCCCCCCCCATCCCCCTGATCTCAATGGGCCCACTCATGCATGTGCCCTTAACTTGTCCATCAGCTCATTCGGCGCCTGAACAGCTCTCATACGACTGAGATCGGTCCAGGGAGGAGCACTCTGGGTGGCTGCCATGTAATGAGAGCTGCCGGCACGGTGATTTATCTTTATGGGTGATGAAATGTACATTTATCAGAGGGGGGGACATACAGCGAGGTTCCAGTGAGTGGGGCATTTGTAAAGATAAGCTGATGATATACTGTCTGTGAAGTTCAAGAGGCCTGGTCCACTGCACATTAACCATGATCTACTATCCACCCCCCTGCTAACGTATAGCTCTGCAGGGCCGTGTGATAAAAATGTGGACTGACACCGGAGTCGTATTCACACCAAGCGTTAACTTACCGGGGTTGATTCATAGGCCTGGGCCCGGGGGCCTCCAGCAGACATATGGGGCCCTTTAAATATGTAAATTTCTCCCGGTTCAGATTGCCTGTGGATTCCAGCGAGCCCACTGAGACTTTTACAGAACCTCTCCTCTGACTAACGTGGCGCGTGGGACAAATGCGTTGACTCAACGGACGTTGAATCCTCAAGCAGCTCAGGAGAACTTCCACTGCAAGCAAGTGTCCAAGGCATGGGAGAGGAGAAGGCCCGTCACATGCTGCATAGGGATGAAACAGCCTGTCTAGCCAGATGTTCTGGGTTCGAAACCTCCACAGGGTCTCTGGGAGGGCATCCGGCCTTGACCTCCCCGAGCTCGATCTTAATCTGTGTCCGCTCCTACAATGTGGGGACCGCACGTGACAAGTGGAAATGGACATGTGTCGAGTATTGTATCAGGCATACATGTGGAAACCACCCTGGCCACCATTTTGCATCGGCGTACCCGTGAGTGGAGGAGCACCACAGGGTCCCCTGCTCACACAAACCATAATGAATGGCATCACTGCTTCTGCTGGTGTGGTCCTCGGGAAGCTGCTGACCAGGGGTTTGGGGTTGTCCTTGACTTTCTGCATCCTTGTGTGGACCAGAGTGGTGGTGGACCAGTATTTGTATCAGCATCTCCTCATGATGCACAGATCTACATTTGCCCCTTGGCGGCTCATGCATCTGTTTACAAACAGCTGTTTGTATGACGTACTTGGAGTCTTGTGGGACCCTTGTTAGGCTAAAAAGGGAATCTCTCATGTTATCTCGTCTCCTCTCGTCTCATCTTGCCTTGCCTTATTTTACACTATCGGCCACTGAAAGCACATTTTTCCCTAAATTTTATCCAATTTTTCTCACCCGAATTCCCCGAGTTGCCTACTGCTGGATCTATCACTTTAATACCCCTCTAGAACATCGACAGGAAGGAGGAAGTGGTAGCATGTGTCTCCTCCAAGTCACATGACCACTAGGCCTCACTAGTCCACACATCATGGTCTGGTGGGGAAAGCACAGTGCTTGGCCGTCAGAGGAGAATGAAGCAGAGTACTTTCCCTTCACTTAACCAAGAGGCCTGGACCACCCAGAGGGGGACACTAGTGAACCCAGAATACTTTATCCAACCTAACCCTTATACCCATGTGTGGCTTAGCCAATTATGACCCACTCAAAGTACTTTACAGTGCAAGGCTCACATTCACCCATTCGCACACACATGCATACACTGATGACGGAAGCTGCCGTGTGTGGGGCATCAGGAGCAGTCAGGGGTTAGCTGTCTTTCTTACTCAAGGGTGTTTTGGCACGATCTCTGGAGGAGCCGGGGATCAAACCAGCAACTTTCCGATAACCGGATGACCCGATCCACCTCCTGAGCCGTGCCATATGTAGCAACGTGTAGCAGCCTTCCAGTGGTCTAATTTGATTGTCAGCTGCATTGAGGCCTGAAAATCATATTGATCCTGAGAAGTAATCCATTAAACTCTCCTCGTAGCCGCTCTGACCAGCAGCCGTGCACACAATTTATGAAGCCGCCTTCCCAGATTGTCCTCATCAGCTGTCTCACGTGTAGATGGCTGCCACAGTGAGACGTGATGCCTCATACCACCTCCTGACAAAGCGGGGACGATGAAGTCCAGACGACAGGATGCTAATTACCCCTCTATATGTCCATGTCGAGGTCATTGTTCTACTTGCCGGAATTGGTCCTATCCTGGAACAGTGTGTTTCACTTGGGTGTCTGAGGGAATATGAGGCATGCAGAGAGGCTGACAGCCACCTATCATCATAGAGACCGCTGCCATCTTCTGCTCATAGAAGCCTGTGCCGACCTAAACGAAACCAAAGCGAAACTGCCAGCAAACCTCTCGCTGGTTTGATAATGGCAGTTTTCAACAGAGTGCTCGTCTTTGTGATCTGCGGAAGAGAAACAGGAGAGAAAGGATGCTTCATGACTTTCTGTTTTTAATCCATCCATCCATCCATCCATCATCAACTACTTATCTGAAGCTGAGTCCCGGGGTCATGTGGGAGCCTATCCCAGTGCTCTGCTGGTGAAAGATGGGGAAACAGCCAGGACAGGTTGCCTTTCAATCACAGAAGTTGAGTGCTCAGGGGATTCAGTGTCATGCTCAAACACACCTCGACACACTTCCTACAAGGACCGGGGATTGAACCACCAACCATCTGATCACTGGATGATTGCTCTACCTCTTGAGCTATGACACCCTTAGTTTTACTCTCCACCTTTATTTCTGTCCAAACATTGTAACGCCGGGAAAGAGATGAGCAGAGGGATGTGAGCAGCATGGTACCCAGAGAGAGTGGAGAGGCCGTCGCCTGGGCATTTACTCAGAGTTTGATGAAGGCTTTAAAGTCCTAAAAGGTTTTAGTTCATGTGGACATTTGTCACTGACAGATCTCCTTTAGTGGCAATCATAAGTCGTATTACCTCTTATATGGATTTGCCCCCCAGAACTCAGCTGCTGATAATGGCGGTTTCTGAACACTTGGCAGTGGCCTCCCAGTGCAGCCAAGGTGCCCTAGCATTTAACGGTCATTCACAAAACAAAGACTCCTCGTGCCCAACTTTTACAGCAGCATGGCTGCCACCAGGCTCGATCTGCACCCTGATTTACACCCAGCTCCATCACTGCCGCTCTAATGGATTCTCCAGGCTCTTTATTTGACCATGCTTAATGGCTCTGTAATTGTATGAATCGGAGAGGAGCAGATAACACAGGATGAGACTTTGAAATAAACAAACCCAGCTTCACACATGGACGCCAAGGGACACACACCTACCACAAAAACACACGACAGTGGCTGGTAGTCAGTCATATGCATTCTGCATTCGTATTCACACATGGGGGCGGCATAGCTCAGGAGGTATGCCGGTCATCAGGTAATCAGAAGATCGGTGGTTTGATCCCCAGCCCCTGCAGAAAGACTTTGTCACAGTATCCTTGAGCAAGACACTGAACCCCCTAACTGCTCAAGCTCTGAGATGGAATATGGCCTGTCCCTTGGGGTGTCCCAATGAGTGCTGAATTAGGCTCCAGCATGACCCCGCAACCTGACTTCAGAGAAGTGATGGATGGATGGATGGATGGATGGAAGGATGGATGGATGGATGGATGGATGGAAGGATGAATGGAAATAGGTTTTTATTGGGGTGCTTGTGGAGCAGTTAGACTGACTGAGCAGATTCAACATGGTTTATTCTGCAGCCCCACAATCCCAGCATGGTCTCAGATAAACCTATTCGCACGTACCAGGCGGTTTTATAGCAGCCAATCATGAGATAATCACTTCTTACAATAGATGGACCATTGTCAGAGAGAACTGCAGGCTGTGGTTATGCAAGGCGGAGGAATAATATGAACACGTCACGTGGACGCTATTGGAAAAAGGCTTCTAATTATTGTTTCATATGGATGCTATTGATTTGGAGACGACTCTACATAATGCCTGGTGATCAACAGATTAGTAGAGGCATCGCTGGTCCAGAGCATAGCAGGGATGTGACTTAGCTCACGGCTAATGTTGCACTGGTTAAACAGCATCTTTATCCATGGAGGATGCCCGTGTGTGATTTTAACATGGGGAGGCTGGTACATGGACAGCCATGACACCGTCCATGACATATCTGGGTCAGGATCCAGTGTCAGATGTCTAATGTGACTGGGGGCCCAGTCCTGCAGCAGCCCTCATCCACCCTCCCAGCTGTTGTGATGCTTCCCTAAATTTCGCCATCATCCTCCACCTGGTCCAACCCTGAGGTCCTGGTTGAATTGCTCTCTGTCAGGGACCTCCCCCTTTACTCTCCTGTTCTCCCCTGGGCAGGTGTGGGGGATCAAGGCCGGATACTCTTCCTAACATCCCACAGTCTCCCCCTCTCCTGCCCTCACAGCACGTTACACCCCTTAGTCACCATGCCATCCTATAAAACATAAACTCATAAGATCCAGAGCTTGTTTAAAGGTGTGACGTATTATCGTGAATGAGCAGAGGATGGATGTGCTAAACACGGCTCGATTGTACAAAGATCACCATGTCTTCTCAGCACCGTGCTCTCTTTCAAGCTATCCAGTGGCTGAGAGTTGGCAAAACAATAGTCCGGGTAGCAAACACAGAGAGAGGTAATCTTGATCAATCCACTCCATCCCTCTTTAATTGAAAGGCTGAATCAAGCCCTTTTCATTAGCAAGCATCTCCACGCTGTATTTGTATGCAATGTTGAAAATGGGGGGATGGGTGGAGTGCAGTGGAGTGCGGAGGTAGCTGAATTAGACAATACACTGTGAATGTGCCTGGCAAAGTACTTTTTATTCTGCATTTGATGGAAAAGAAGCCAACCAGCAGAGAACCTGAAATAATACCATCATGGATACCAATATCCAGTTTGCTGCTGTAACACTAATTTCCCGCTGTGGGACTAATAAAGGAATATCGTATCTTATATCTTATCTTATTTTATGAAGACTATTGGGGGAAGCGTGCAGTGGTCAATAAATCCTGTTTAATGACATGTGGGCATCCACTGTTTGCATTATTAGGAGATAGGTAGGTCTTATACTCCTGTTTTAAACTTGAACTACCCAAAATAACGTGAAACACATTTCGGGATGTTTGAAATATCTTCATATAATTCTTGTCATTAGAGGCAAACATTGTGATATATTTGAGGTAGTGGATTTGGATTTGTCTTTTAGTACGGTTCCAGACACCCCTATACTGGACCATACCATTTTTGAACCTTTCCGCTAACTAATTATCTCTGTTTCCTGTTTGTGTAAGTCCATTCGCGGCCATTTGATGGACTCGCCCGAAACTTATGTTAGTATAAATTGCTGTCTTAATACTTGTTACTGTCTTACATTCAGAGTTTCTACGTTAAATTGTGTATACATGAACGGTAACGCTTGCTATTTTCTAACTTTTTCCTACGTTACAGTTTAGCTACCTGACGTTTGTTAGTTAAATAAAGCTGACGTTTGCTTCACCTAACATTAGCTAACCAATGTTTGCTAGCTAATACTGCGTCATTTCTTTTCCGTTGTTGGCCAAATAGTGTCTTAGTTTTACCTGTGTCTAGGCATTTCATAACCAACATAAAATGCCGCATTATCTAATGATAATTAACTGATGCCCAGTCATAGGCATCGGGGCAATGGAGTATTAGTTGTTGACATGTTTTGAAATTACTATAGAGTTTATTGTTCAATTTTTATTGCCTTTTGTGTTGATAGACCTGCCAGGCAAGAGAGAAAGAAGAATAACAAAGAGGAGGTTAATGGATGTGTTGAGGGGGGACATGCAGGTGGCTGGTGTGACAGAAGAAGATACAGAGGACAGGAAGAGATGGAGATGGTTGACCTGCTGTAGCGACCCCGTACAGGTGCAGCCCAAAGTAGTGTGTAGTAGTGTAGTAGTCTTGTTTGGCTTTCAGGGCAAAGTGATCCAGAAAGGGCCAGTGTGGGTGCAGCTCTCTATTCCAACCAAGCATTTACACACCTCATTCTGTTAGTCAATCAATCATCTTTGCTAAGGACCTTGATTAGTAGACTCAGGTGTGTATCTCCTTGTTTGGAACAAAGACCGGCACCCACAACGGCCCTTTATGGATCACTTTGACAATTTCTGGCATAGGTGGTTCAGTTAGTGTGTTGCATTTATGACATCCATTCATCATTAAACACTTTTCCAAAATCTGGTTGTGGAATCATGCCTGTCCTAGAACACATTAAAATAGACACCCCCTCAATTTTAACTCTGTAATGCAGGGGTTTTACCTGCCTGGGTTATTTAACAATATTAAAATCTGTACATAAGGGGCGGCATGGCTCAGTGGGTAGAGCGGTCGCCTGGTGATCGGAAGGTTGCAGGTTCGATCCCCGGTCCTGCAGAGAAGCATGTCGAGGTGTCCTTGAGCAAGACACTGTTCCCCTAACTGCTCTGCCCTGTGATAGACTGGCGATCTATACAGGGTGTACCCCGCCTCTCGCCCAATGAGAACGGAGATAGGCTCCAGTTCCCCCGCGACCCTATTTCGGATAAGCGGTTGACAATGGATGGATGGAAAATCTATATGTACTTAAGGCTGATTAATTGTATTAGCCCAAATATACCACCGTTTTAAGGTATATGCGAGTTCGTATCCCTCAGCGTAGTTCAGTAATGTAAGGCATTCAATGTTGAGCGCTTTAAGTGGTCGTTAGACTAGAAAAATGCTATATAAGAACAAGTCCATCTATCATTCATTGAACTGAGATTAGATTTCCTTCACAGTCAACAAGGGCAAGAGGAGTGGTGATATCTAGCACTTTTTTGTATTAAAAAAAAGAGTAAATTGACCCGACACCGGATAAGCGGTTGACGATGGATGGATGGAAATTGACATTGTAAGAATTAGGACTTGCACTGCATTCAAATGGACTCCGATAATTGGTAGACATCCAATTGGAAGCCATTATTGTGGATAAAGACACTGGCAAATTACTCTGGCTTTGCCAGATGGTACTGCTGTCCAAAGTTAAAATATTTACTTTTTGCCATTCTCTGTAATGTAATTTATAACCAGCTCTGATGTAGCACGTCACAACAAAAGATCGTTGATTTGGACAATGCAAGTTTATTGGTACATGGACTGACATGGGTAATGGATTCCCCTGTCAGTCCCTCAAAGGAAATTTGAGATTCTCTGCATTTTAACCCATGCTATTGCAGCCACTGTATGGTGCTTAGGAAGCAGTTAAGGGTTCAGTGTCTTGCTCAAGGACTCCTCGACATGTTTTCTGCAGGACCAAGGATCAAACCTGTAACCTTCCGAATGACAGACGACCGCTCTACCCCCTGAGCTATGCCACGCTAGTATGTATGTATGTTATGTGTATAGTTGAATAAAACAAACACAAAAAATATATTTATTTTTTTCTACAAACAAGACATCACCATAGCACCTCATGTAGTTTTTATTTTTCCCATTCTGCCATTCTGTCGTGTAGTATGAGATTTTTTGTTGTTCCATTTTGCCATCAACCATTTACCGTCTATCAGATTCCATGTGAATTCAGCATTAGACATGGTAATACGGCCTTGTGATTTCTGTGATTGTAATGCAGGTTTAACACAGGTTAGTATGGGTGATGATGAGTTTTATATGTATGTGCAATTGTGTTAAGGAAGCAGAGAGATGTCAGAATGACAGCAGGCAGGAGGAGGTCAAGGGGTCAGTGAGCAGGCAGAAACCAGTGGTGAAGAGGTGAGTTGACAGGAGGCTGCACTTAAAGATGTATGCCATCATAACAGATATTTAGGCAAATAATACTTTCAGAAACAGATGGGATGCACAAAATTTATACCCTACTGTTCTGAAATAATATGCTAGTTAATAAAGTGTTAGGTATTTGTGGTAAAGTAGCTCTGGTACAGCATTGTGTGAGTCTGTTTGAGCTGAAATTGTGTGTGCGTGTGTGATGTGCGCGTTAGGGAGAGACTTGCTGCCAGGTTTGTTCTAGAATACTCTTGTTATATGGTACATACTCCATGAGCTGATGTAATGTGATTAATCACCTTCATACTACAGAGATGTTAAACATGCTAGATAGATACTGTAGTGATTGTAAGACTTCAATGAAGCATGTACCTGCAAGGTACTGGGTTCCCTTTACGCCCTGGAGAAAAAGTTAACTCCCCTTGGTTTGTCATTGTTTAATCCACACACTTTGTGCATCTCCCCAATGGTCTGGAGCACATCCATCTCATGGGCACACAACCTTGCATCTATGAACTATGGGTGTCTAAATAGACACATTCATCCATCGTTAACTGCTTATTTGAAGTCAAGTTGCAGAGTAATGCTGGATCCTATCCCTGTGTTCATTGGGTGAAAGGCTGGGAAAAAACCCCTTTCAGGTCAGCAGTCCATTACAGTAAATTAAAAATTTTACCTTATCAAAATTTGGAATTCTCTGTATTTTAACCCATCCTATTGTATAGGAGCAGTGAGCTGTGTCCATATGGTGCTTGGTCAGCAGTTAGGGGTTCAGTGTCTTGCTCAAGGACTCCTCAATATTTTTTCTGCAGGACGGGGGATCAAACTTCCAACTTTTCATTTGCCAGGCAACCGCTCTACCCACTGAGCTAAGTCATGATTAGTCACCATATTGTAGGTCTAGCTTTGAGGGTTAAAGCAAGATGACCTTCTTGACACCCCACGGTGGGTTCAAACCCGTAGGCTCTGGCTCATCAGTTCTTGAAGTCTACCATTGTGCTACTGTAGCCCTAAATAAAAAATATGATTTAGGGGAAGAATTGCCAAATAATTAATATTTCAGGTTTAAAACAGTCAAATAGTTGTGGTGAAGAGTTTATTTGCTTTGAGTGGACTTACAGCTAATTGGACCTTAGATTTTTTTGGGTAAAATTAATAATCTGTCTGACCCCACATTGGTTACACCCATGATGCAGTGATCTAAAAGGGTGGGATGTTATTTCCTTTATTTCCTTCATGCCCATATCCGACTGCAACTTGCTTCACGAATGCAACACTGGCTTACTGACGGTTTGAGTCAGCAGGTGAAAATATTCTTGAGTATGGATTGAGTATATCAAATCCAAAAAAGTGGCTACAGGACTAGTTTAGAATCTTGAAGTTTATTCCCGTTTAATCCACTCAGCTCATGCAGTTCTGCACATATTGGTTAGTTCTATTTCCACTCATCCATTCTTTTCATCATGTAGCTCCATCTTACAGTTCAGTGCATTTAGTTGAGGACAAATCGACTAAATCATGTTAGCTTTAGCTGAACTGTAGTGTGCTTTAATGTACTAAATGAGGATTGTAGAGCTCTTCTCCATTAAGGAGAAATGCACCAATTTTCAATCTCTATTTGCAACAACGATGGTGTATGAAAAAGACCTGGAGTTAGTTGTTCCTGGTCATTTCTGCATTTCTGCTTCGTGTGTAGCTTCGTGTGTAGCATGAAGAAAAGAGTGGATGCTTGTGAAAATGAATCTTTCCTTTGTGCTACATAAGCACCTAGAATGAAATAGAGGTAAGCTTTTTAAATTACATCTGAAACCACCGAGTTTTTGCACTTTTGGATCAACCTGTGTTAGAGAGACTGGCACGATTTAAGGTGCTACCAGGATACTTCTTCAGATGATACAAGGTGTAACTGTCGATCTTTTGGACATTGGTCTACCCTACAACTCGCATTGGCATCTAGTGATGCAATATATCATCATCATCATCATCATCATCCGTGATCACTTGAAGTGAATATCACTGTGTGTGACTTTGTTTGATGTGTAGAGACTGGTGCACAGACAGCCGCCACATGGTCCATGACCAGATATTTGCCAGGATCAGGTAGCATGGGGTTCAATACGATTGGGCGTCAGTTTCTGCTGCAGGCCTCATCTGCCTTTTCAGCCGTTGTGATGCTTTCCTGAAGTCAGCCATAATCCTCCTGTTCCACCATTGTAATCTTGGTTGGATTGTTTTCTGTCAGGGGCCTCCCCTTTGACCTTAACCCCATGGGCGAGCCTACCAGAGCATAGCTCCAGGTGGCATTCTTCTTGGGATCTCAGGACGGCGCAAGCCCCTCCACCACAACAAGTTGACGATCCACAGAGAATAAGTGATGTAATTAGTTAGTAGTTGGTTCCAGAGCAAAACTGCCTGTAGATGAGAGAAATGGGTGGAAAGATGAGAAATGGAAGAGTGCTTTCAATGATTATAACAATGGGATTATTGCAAAGAATCTAATATTGTGAAAGGCAATCGCTGTGAATTGTGCATGATTGCACCTTGACTTTTAAATCCACCTCCTTTCCATGTTGCCTTATTTATTTATCCATGTTTTCATCTTGAGAAAAAACAGACTCATCCCATTCACATCCTGCTACACATTTACCTTGGCAGATTCTCTGGAGGATCCATAATCAGCCACAATTTTAGAGATGGATTTCTCTAAATTAGGCTTTGATGTGGGGGGTTCAACATTTGTGTCTTGTTTTTTTTGGGGTGGATTTTATTATGTTAAAGGTAAGCCAGTCATATCAGGAGTACAGCTGCATATATTTTCAAGGAAATAACTAATCAGAACAACAGGATTATTGCCTGTGGGGAGCCAGTGTTTGAGTCTTTGTCAGGTGAAGGAAAGTGCAAACTTCTGTGATTTAACTAACAAGCCCAGTTACCACAGCATAGACAGGAGGGTTATTACATACCTTCAAGGCCAATTCTTAATTAAACATGCTGTGGCATTCACAACTATTGGAAACACACTACCATAATTTACAATTGGGCATAGCTTTGTTCTCGGCTGTTGTTGGCCACAGCCATGCTGATTCGACAATATTAAGCCCAACTAAAAGGTCATCTCACTCTAACTAGGCCCAAACCCTAACCTTTGACCCAGCAACAGTATACCAGCCCTGGGGAACCACGATACATCTCGCAACTGACCCATGGTGAATCTGAACATGTTACACTATTTTTTACTTTGTATGTCCCAATAATTATGATGATGTTCATGATGCATATTTTATACAGAATTTTCCAAAAGATACCACTGTGAATATGTAATTTAGGGTCTCTGCCTGGTTTCACATAATATACCAGTCTTCAAGTATTTACTTACTCCTAGGATATTGGGAAATTATCAAATGTACAGCATCTCAATGCACAATGTTAATAAACTTTCTTTTCCTTTGTTTAAATTAAGACTTAGGTCCGTTTTATGCGTCACGATTAGTTGCCACATTTGGGGCGTGGACATGGACTTGGAACTCAGTTCCTGAAGTACATGCTGTATAATTGAGCTACCGCCGTCCTGGTTTGTTTGGATTAAATGGCACAACTGAGGATTCATTGTTCATGTTTAAATGCATGTTGATGTTACCATTGCCATTTGTCTATTGCAGCAAATGGGTAGTTCCCGTACATTATGGTGACTTAACAAATGGAGAAAACAGGAAATTATTTGCTAATCATAC
>OMLC01041348.1:0-12264 GCA_900302585.1 Regalecus glesne
CGCAAGGTGGGACATCCATGGATCAGAGTGGTTTTTCCAGTACATACACACAATGAAATTTTCCCTCTGCAATTTAACCTATCCTATCGTATGGCAGTGAGCAGCTCCAGCGTCTGGGGAGTAGTTAGGGGTTCAGTGTCTTGCTCAAGGAAAATTTGACATGCTTTCTGCAAGGGCTGGTGATTGAGGTGCCAATTTTCCAATAACTAGGTGACTGCCCTACCTCCTGACCTATACTTCCCACAAATCTGGGGGATTCGAAAGCCAAACCAATGTCTTGAACTCTTTGTTATAGTCCTCAAGCCCTTCCTGAACAATTTTAGCCGTGTAGCAGTCAGTGCACATTATTCTGCCAAGAGGCAACTCAGGGAATATCATTATCACAAAGGGGTGTACTTGATCTGTAAAATGTCATAGTTAGATCCACACGTATGCCAAGAACCAAGGTTTCCCAACAAATCATGGCCCACAGCAACACACTGCCTCGACCGGCTTGCTTTCTTCCCATAATGCAACCTGGTGCCATCTCTTCCTTCCCCAGGTCAATGACACACACACACATACCTGGTTGTTGACATGATGCCAAAGAAAATGTTATTCATCAGATCAGGTCACCGTCTTCCATTGCTCAATGGTCCACTTCTGACACTTAAATTGCAATTGTAGTTGCTTTCAGCAACAGAGGGGTCAGCATGGACACTGACTGGTCTGCAGCTATGTGGCCCCATACACAGTAAGCTGTGATGCACTATGTATCCTGACAGCTATCTATCAGTCAGCATTGACTCTTTCAGCAATGTGAACTTCATTAGCTCTTCTGGGGAATCGGATGTATTTCCCTCCCCACTCATATCAATGAGCCTTGGGTGCCCATGACCCTGTTGCCAGTTGTTCCTCCTTGAACTAGTTTTGGTAGTACTGACAGTTGCATACCGAGAACACCCCACAAGACCTGTAATTTTTGAGATGTTCTTACAGAGTTGTCTAGCCATCATAGTTAAAATGGGCAGCAAAGTTGCTCAGATCCTTATGCGTTCGCATTTTCTTGCTTCCAAGTTAACTTCAAGAATTTCACTTGCTGCATGATTTATCCCACCTCTTGACAGGTGCCATTGTAATGCCAAAATCAAGGTTATTCACGTACCTGTCAGTAGTTTCAATATATTGGCTGATTGATCGGTGTGTGTGTGTGGGTGAAAGGAGTGTAAAACAATGAAAAATGACATAATAAAGCATGGCCATAGAATTATTAGAACTCTATGCAAAGCTAAGGTTTAAGAAACTATACCCAGGTAAAAATGAACAAATTAAATTGTACACTAATAGAAAAAGATGATCGCTTAACTCCTCACCATTTGGAGAAAACCAGGAAGAACTTGTGGACCAATGTGGCAGCCACAGCATTGGGGTAGAGTTGGCAAGTCCTGGCCACCAGCATGGCCCATGACACCCCACCCAGAAAACCAAGCATATTGGAGTAGATCCCTCGGCCTGAGAGGAGAGAGCACATTACAAAAGTCAATGTTCTCATCTAAAAATATGTTACATGTAAAACAGACCATCTGCACACTTTTGGAGTACAACTTTTATTTTTCACAGGCATTTTAACACTGGTAATTGCAAAAAGTAATTTCCTCTGGTAATTTAAAGAGCAACAACTATTAACCATAGTTTTTGAATTTCAGTGAATATGAATACAAAAGTAATTTTATGTGCAAATTATTTGAAAGCACCCTTCTTAATAAAAAGACAACATGGTAGTAGACCCCATCAAATGGAGAAAAAAATAGCACCATGAGAGGGAACTATAATGGGGACGGCAGGAAATTATAAGCCAGGAGTCGCAGATTGGGGGCACCATAGCTCAGTGGGTAAAGTGGTTTTCCGGTAATCTGAATGTTATAGGATCGATCCCCAGTCATGCAGAGAGCATGTTGAGGTGTCCTTGAGCAAGACACTTAACCCCAAACTGCTCCCTAAGCGCCATATGTTGGCAACTCACTGCTTCTAAACAATAGGATGGGTTAAAATGCAGAGAAATCCAAATTTCCCTTGGAGGAGTGATAATGGAATCTATTATCAATGTATCCATTATTTGATCCAACCAAGAGGCATCAGGAAGGGCATCCAGCTGCAATCGCCTATATTCCTTCTAGGTCTGTGTTGATTTAGAATCTTATCTATACTTATTTTCTACCTTATTCTGTTATATCTATTGCTTTATATGTATGTATGTATGCGCACATGTACACCTTTTATCTATTTAATATTTAATTTAAATTTTATTCCCCTTTTTTCCCACCTGAATTCCCAGAGTAGTCTATGGCTGGATCTGCTCCTTTGATCCCCCTCTAGAATGTCGACAGGAAGGAGGAAGCCTTAGCATATGTCTACAAGTCATTTGACGACTACCCCTCGTTATTCCACACATCATGGTCTCATGTGGAAAGCACAGTGCTTGGACGTCAGAGGACGAACAAAGCAGAGTACTTTCCCTTCACTTAACCAAGAGGCCTGGACGACCCAGAGGGGGACACTAGTGAACCCAGGATACTTTATCCAACCTAACCCTAATACCCATGTGAGGCTTAGCCAATTATGACCCACTAACTATGGACCTCTGGCCGTGGTTGGAAACGGCACAGCCGGGATTTGAACACCCAACTGCATGATGCAGAGATGTACTGAACATTGCCTTAATCTCCTACGCCACCGGAGGCCCCTACACACAACTTTTATTATATATATTTACTTAATTTCATCTTTATCTCATGTTTCTGTAATGGAGTCTCCCAGCCCAATTATTTCACATGACTATACTTGTACAAGTGGAGTGACAATAAACACCTCGAATCTTGTGTCCACCCCAACAATGTGGCAACTAATTGTGACATGTAAAAATGAAACTTTTATAGATAAGAGAGCACTATAGATGATTCAAAAGTTGTCAATTCAAACCAAATGTAAACACCTATTTCCTTTTCCTTTTCAGAGAATCTGAAGTTTCTTCGACCCTGTTTGTCAGTGGATGTCATCTCTCAAAACAAGCATTGCAGCTCATCAGCTGTCTTACCAAATCCCCGTCTCGCACTAGACACTACCATCTGATTTCCTTTATGCATCTCAGTGCATTGGATTACTTATTTATTTGGCACACGAGATAAACAAGATGGATTGTGCAGGAGAGGTAGGAAATTCCACAAGACTTATAGCAGAACCTCCCCTCTAGGATTTACAACATATGCTAATACTATGGATGCTTATTTCCTTTACATTATGAAATCAAAACAAGATTGAAAAAAAGTTAATGGTAATGCCAGCAATGACAAACACAGACACAAAAACACCAACAGATAGCACATAAACACACAGTGAACACAATGCCCATGAACACAAAGCCAGGTTTTTTCAAATTAAAATTAAAAATCGACAATGATGGAAAGGATTTGAAATGGAACTGGTATTCAAAATGAATGGCCCCTGTCTTTCATGGCATACTGTCCAAGGTTTGTAATATAATAGGGAAATTAACATCATAGTTTGACATGAATGGAGATCAGAGTTCATTAAAAATAAGTTATGAAATACATTAGATTGTACTTTTGGAATATACATTTATAAATGATAGTGCATATTTGACAGATGTTCATATTGGAAATGTATCACAGGTTAAGTTTCTTAAATATAGGGGGAGATGGTTCATGGTAACTTAAAGCAGCCAGTTATCAAAATACTTCATGGTTCTTATGTAGTTGCAGTATTTTTATACATACTCAATTTGGTCTTTCCAGGATAATTTTTAATCTACTGGTATGGCTAAAAAATGCCTTGGTGACTTTGTTAATTTAAACATTATCTAAAAAATGTGGCATTTTCCTTCAGATAATTTTTCTTTTCTTTCTGAAAATGAGAAAATTGGATTTCTTTTCACATTTAGATGGAGCTTGTTTGTCTGGAAACACTTTATATTGTATGATAATGGCTTCTATGAGATAAGAGCCAAACTCTGCTTGTGATGACAAAATTAGTATCATCAGTGAACATAATGGGCAAAATCAAATCAATCGTCCATACAATCATTAATATAGATTCTATAACTTGTTTCCATTTGAGATGTAACCATTTATAACTGTATATCGATTTCTATTATTAAAGTAGCCAAGTCAATTGATAACAAAAGCCTGAAAGCCATTAGCATTGAAGTTTGCAATGAGAATTTTATGTTAAATTGTATCAAGCCCTTTTGATAAATCCAATAATAAACCAATTAAGAACATAATATTATCCAAAGCTGTGGATATTTTGCCCTAAGTTGTAACAGAGCCATGTATGTTTAGTGAATTTTTCGAAAACCATATTGGTGTTTATACAGATTACCGTTATCATTCAGGTCTTTTAACATTCTTGCATGGCATAACTTTTGCAAAACTTTGGCGGAGCAAGGTAAAATAAAACTCGGCTATTAATCAGTAAAAATATTAGGGTCACCATCCTTAATTAATGATATGATCTTTATAACTATCAGGTCTTTTGGGACAGCCTGGTTTTTAAAGAAACTGAGAGGACATCGGTTAGTGGCTCACTAATGATAATGCTACAGATTTTAAAAGCTTGACATCGATTTCATCATGACCTGTTGCAGCTATTGAGGTTGAAAATGTCAAGCACTTTTATGACCAGTTATGTTATCTATTGGAAGTTCATAAGTAATTTTTTCTTTTGCAAGATTGCTACCCACATTGGCAAAAGGGTCATTGAATCAATTTGCTAGGTCAGAAAGGTTAATAAATGAAATGTTGTAATCAGTAAATTGAGATAGAAGTTTTACAGATGCCTTTTTCTACGTAATTGATGATGTTCCATGAGGATTTTATCTTACTAGCAGCCTCTTTAAACGTATCTGAATAGCATCTTTTTGTTGTTGTTGGAGCAGATCTGTACATTTATTTAGTTTTTAAATGTCATTTGTGAGTTTATGACTTATTGGAAGTTGGATTTAATAAGCAGATTTTATATAGCAGATAGAGGCTTTCAAGATCCTGAAGAGAATCACAGCTTGTTAGGAATTTTCCTGACCTGATCTTATGTTTGACTCAAAAAAAACATGTATTGAACATAGAATTGAGTACTTGTGACAATGATTGGTGTGTCAATTCAGCATTCTGTTGATTGTAGATATTATCCTATGGAACAGCCACAATCATGGACTTGAAAAGTAATATATTATCATAACTAACTAAATTTACAATAGCTTCCTTAACTTTTAGATATGCTTTATAAACAATTTTGTTGCCAGCATTGCCATTTTTTCCCTGTAGTATTCCCTGAAGCTGTCTGTTTCTTTTTTGGAGACTCAGCACTCACAATATTTCTTCTTTTAATGGGGCCATTGGAGAAAAACTGTTAAATGCTGTCTATTATGGAGCCTGTAGCTTGGGTGGATGCATTTGCAGCAAACAAATTAGCTCCAATGTTATTACAAGCAGCCAAGCAAGCAACGGGCACAACACACGTATGATTGTCACAGCGTTTTCTAGAGTAATAGCATAGTGGTTGTGTTTTTTGGATTTCATGTGAAAATCTGGTGCTTTCCAACCCATTGTCACTAGTTCGGATGTTTTCCGGCATTGTTTCTCATCAGAATTGCTAAATTAAGGCACCCACAACATTTTTAATCCTCCAACCATTTCAGATTGAAAATATATTTATCCTTATTCCTTTTTTTTGCTTGGCACATCATCTATCAACGGCTAGCTACTGCCTCCCAGTCCCACTGCCCCTGGTGGTCTAGAGCAGTGATTTTCAATCAGTGGTAAGCATGCCACTATGGCTACAAGCTGGGGTACAAGCTATCCCAAAGTGGTATGTAAGAGGATTTGTTTAATGGTCAATTAAAAAGTATAACATACTCATCATTTTTGATCGCAGATAATGTCTACAAAAGTGAGGTATATTTGAGAGTAGGATAAACAATGCACTCCTGCTCTGCAGGAGAAAATTCTACCACTGAACAACCAGTGCCCACAGGAGTATGACATCAAAAAGTACATTTTTTTTACATAAAATTAAAATGTGTTAACCACGAAGAACCAAATGCATGTCTGTGTTGGCCAGACAGCTGAATTTTTTCACAGAAAGCTGCCTGAATTTAGAGAAAGTCAGTCAAATAGGAGAAAATCAATAACAACATCTACCAAAGCTCCGGAAGCATCCTACACCATCTCGTTGCTAGTGGCCAAGGCAAAAAAAACAACGTTTACAATAGGAGAAGAACTCATTTTACCAGTTGCTATGGCCCTTGCTGAAACTATATAGTGGAAAGAAAATCAGCTGATGCAATAATAACAGTAGCCTTATCAAGGAATATCAAATGATTAATGTTATGTGAACTGACATCGTTGAGCAAATGACTGAAAAACTTAATTTGACATTACATTAGTGGAGAGGCACAGTTGATCACTTTCATACAATAAATTCATGGACGGTTCAGAATATGACATTAACAAGACATTCTGCAAAAGACTCGCAGGAAAAACTGCAGGTGATTATATTTTCTTATTTTTGATTAATTTCACAACTATTCAATTAGGCCTGTGATTGATATTATTATGTCTGTGTCCACCCCCACAATGGGGGGACTAATCATGACACATAAAACTGATCTCATTATTATTCAAGATGTTTATTGTCACTCCGGTTGTACAAGTACAGTCGTGTGAAATTCCGTGGCTGAACACCCCATTACAGAAAGATAGGAGATAAAGATAAAGTAAAATTAAGATAGATAATGAAAGGTATATGTCTGCATGTATACATGCACATACATATGAAGCAATAGGTATAACAGGGTATAAATCAACCAAGTATAAAAAGCAACAATGGGTGAATATTATTATTATTATTTAATAAAATGTTTTTTTTACAATAGACATTTTTATCAATTCTGTAAATTGAATAAAACTAATTAATTTAGTCAAAAAGTAATAAAATTAATCAAAGTGCTTCGTCATGTTGAACAAAATGTGATTGGTGGCACAGCAACCAAAAAAGGTTGAGAACCACTGGTCTACAGCAGGGCTATTCATTAGTTTGGAATGGGGGCCAGTTCATGAAAAGTATGAGGGGGCCAGAGAAAAATAGCTTGAAATATGACTAGTAATATCAACTACAGATACAGTAAAACTAGGCCTACAAAAACAATATCGGACGTGCATATATTGTATTTTGTAAATGCATAACAACATCAATGCATTAGGGCATTTCCACATTCAAATGCCTTGTATGGAAATTTGTCCAGGTGAGCTATATCAGACATTTATAATTTCCCCAATTTAACCAACAGACAACAAACATCCACTTAAGTGCAAAAGAATGTCTTAACAAAAGAAAAAAAACAACAGTGTGTAATGTAGTATTGAGCATATCAATGCAAGGATATCATTTCTATATCATAATCAACACCTCAACTTCACCTCAGCTAGTTTAAGTGCATTATATGTACTATCAAGATACATATAAAAATTCAGACTGCAATATTATAAAATCAAAATCAATCTTCCAATTTTACTAATAGATCAATAGGTCAGTCACTAAACAGCCTACTTGGCAAACATATTCCATCTGATGAGAGAAATTACATTTTTCCATTTCGCAAGTGCAGTCAAGTCAGGTGTATACGTTGTCAGGGCAACACGCATACAGTGGTAGAGACGCTGGCCAGTGAGGGATGCAAGATTATTAGTTTTAATGCCATTAATGTGAGAGAATGACAATTCACATTTGTAAAAGTTGAGCCAAATATTATGAGAATAAAAGCGTGAGACTCTTTGAATGAAGGAATTTCTCATGGCTGACTTCATGGGTCCAGAACTTTTCAGAGCCTGCCAGCTCTAAAGACTGTTGCAGGTAATCTGATAACTGAATGAGAATGATTTCAAGATGTAAAGTCGCCCCATCCAATGATGTTACCACCTCCCTTGCTTTCAATGCAAACTCTCCCTCAACATCCACACAGAAAGGGTTCTTCACAAATCTCATTAATTCAGTGGGGATCCTGAAATTTAGTGGCAAAGTGGGTTTCCAACGCTTCTATAAATCCCGCCATAACCTCAGTGATTTCTAGTCCTTATGGATGCAGTGTAGGAAAGTATAAAGTTTTGGCAGAACATAGATCAGTGGAGAAAAGCATGAGTTTTTTGAAATGCCAGCAGTTTCTCCACTAGTTGCATGACTGCTTTATCTCTCCCATGCAGGTCCATATTGAGTTGGTTCAAGTGATGGAAAATGCCACTCAAAAAGCAAGCTGCAGCAGAAAATGTCTCTCCATTAAAGACAAAAAAAAAGTGGGTTTTTTTCTGCTTTGAATTGCAGAAAAATGCCAAGATCTCCTCCAGTAGCTCACAAAATCATTTGAATGCATTTCCTTTGCCAAGCCATCTACTGTCATTGTGGGTGAGCAAATCATTATATTGAGCTGACATGTCGGACAATAACTGGCAAAAAAGTGATGTAAGCTAGAGGTACAACGTATGAAGTTAATTGCCATGACTGAGTCCATTGTCTCTTTTAACTCACCACTTAGTTTTGCGCACAAGAGGCTTTGGTAGATAAGGCAATGAATGTAGTGACCTCAGCTGAGGAACCACAACCGCTAACCTAGCGAAAAGGCCCCGTGTTCTGCTGGCCATCAAGGGTGCACCATCAGTTACTAGAGCGTTAATACGTTTCAAATCCAACTTGTTCTGCTCAAAGAATGACACAATTTCCTTAAATATTAGCTCACTGGTCATGTGTCCCTCCACAGAAATTAGTCCAAGTAGTTTCTCCAGAAACCATTCTCCATCAACAACTTTTGTGTAGAGGCACAGCTGTGCTACATCACTATTATCCATCGATTCATCCATTGCAAGACATCACCACCGCCTTCCACAATTTGTCCAAGAGTCTCAAAAACGTCGGAAGCAAGGACCTCTACTCTCCTTGTGGTTGAAGTGTCTGATATTGAAGTTTTCTTGACCAAATCAATCAAGCTACTTCAAGTTTCTTCATCTGTAACTACCTCCTCGATTGATGCAAACATACACTCCTCGACAGTCTCTTTATCTGTAAATGCCTTTTTCTTTTTGTCTAATAGCCATGCCACTCGTAGCAATGCTGATGTGCCTCTCTCTTGCTCTGTACAAGCCCAAAACGGTGTCATATCTTTGCTCGTAGTATGAAGTTAGCCCCAAAATCTTCTGCTGGTGGGCATCAGAGCCAAGTGGGAAAGTGATGTCAAAGTTAAATGGTAACATGAGTTGTCTTAAAACACCTTCTCACATTATATTCTTCACATACTGATATGCACTCATGACAGAGAAAACCCATGAGGCTGGCATGGACAGATATGAAAGCATAGTTCTCTGTCCATTCACTGTTGAACTGCTTGTTCAGTTTTGAGTCTGTTCTTAGTCAGCTTTTCGTTTTTCTTAAAGCAGAAAAAGACATTATTTCTAACTAACCAAGCTAATGTGCAAGCAGGAACAGACCACAAGCACATAGAGCAGCAAGGCGAGATGTGAAAGTGGGGACACGGATGCATCAACCAAGGATTACTTTACAAAAAAAAGACTGCTTAAAGGGTCAGGACATATCACTTCACGGGGCGGACCCAACCTGAGGGCCATCAATTGAATAGCCTGGGTCTAGAGTATGGAAATACATTGCACATTGCTTACAAAAATTGTCAGGCAGTAGTGGAATACAAAATAAAAACAAAGGATAACAACTGAACTAAAAATAGATATAATCATTTGTTCTACCACAGAATAAATTAAATGCATCCTTGATAAAATTTCACATATTTGAATAAATGTTCAGTCTTTGAATAAAATAAATGAATAAATCAAATTCATGAGGCTTAAGACTTTAAAATTTGCATGAACCCTGTAAAAGGAGAGCATGAGATCCATATCTTGTTTCTATGTAAGTAGTGAGATACATTCGCTGTGTCTTTTACATTCAATAAGCCATATTACATAACTAAGCTCTTTACAGTTACTTGCTGTAAAACAAGACACTTGGTTCTCTGATTGTGTGAGTTCTTGTGGAGTAACTTTCTCTAATACTCCACCTTTGCAATAGATTGAAGAAGAAAATGTGGGGATTATGTTTTTTTTCCTCAATTGTGATGCATTGCACACAACATATTGCTAAACATGTTTAGTTATAAGTGTTAAAATTATGCAAGACACACACAGACCTTCATTGCCTAGTTTTAACTAAAAACACATGACATAAGAAAAAAAGACTAAGCATTTACTCACGTTTGGCCCACAGTTTGATGGCTCTCAGTGTCAGCCTAAAGTTCTCCTTATTTGGCACCAAGTACAAGATTTCATCAGTCACTCGACAGCCTGTTTTACAGAAAGAAAATACATTTGTCACGAGGGCTGCCAGCCTTAGCTAAACCCACTATGAACTGCATATCACAATCAATTTCTTGCTCAGCTCCTGTTAGTGATAAACAAATTTTCAAATAAATATAAATTACCAGTTTTTCAACCTATAATCATTAAGCTAATCACTTTTTAACTCAACACTTGTGATTTGTGGTGAAAAGTATTTGGACTGGTGTTTTGAGTATTCCAAATCAAAAATGTCTCTTAGAAGTTAAAGAGATGTCAATATTAGCACCTTCTCTAGCAGAAAAAAACAGCTAATTAAAAAAAGGTCGAACCTGGGCTTTAGGTACTGATGATATAGCAGTTTTTGTTGATAAAAGGTCCAGTTCAAGTTCTAATGCAATTATCTCTCAATCCGATAGCATTTTCTGGATTCTTGGTCAACATACATCTATTTTTTATCATGCACGTCAAGTTTAACAGAAGTTCTGCAATTTACCATTGAGGCTGCGAATGCAACGGATATCCAGATTTCTTAGGAGCGAATCCCCCCTTAGGTCAAGATTGTCTGGTATGGACTGAAGGGCCAGTCTGGCAAACAGCAAGTCAATCTGTTCGCACAGAAAAAAAAGCAGAACAAATATAAGCTTCATTAGGCCGAGGCACGGCACACAAACCCATCCAATATGGAGGGGAAAAAGACACTTAGGGAAATCTTGGTGCAACAAGGGATGCACAACATTGGATTTTTGCTGTTTTCTGATATTTTTGATCTCATTTTGGCTGATTGTTGATGCTGATATAGGCACATACATTTTCCACCTAATTGCAGATAACATCAAGTCTGTCCTGTAGTGACCTGAAGCTGCTACACTAACCATACGGACCACATGGGTATCATACTGGTGGACCTTTTGCTTTTACATTGCAGGTCATTTTTATTCATTTTTTTGTTCTATGCAAAAGTACTTTAACCTCCAACAGGTTAAAAGCGACACAGATCAGTGTTAAAAAAACAACTGGTAAAAGCATTTTCCACTTAAAAATGATTAAAATAAATGTCATTGCATCATAGAAAATTGGATGCACCATGTCAAGTATTTCAGTGCACATTAGAATAAAACAAAACAATGTGTATCCATGATCCTGTGTTTAAAATAATCTAAGTAATAACATGTACAGCATTTGAAACTTAACTTGCTATTTTCTATAGTAATCTACTCAGAAAACACGGCTGCTTTGGAACCACACGTTACTGAAGCAGCTGATGAACCAGGTAAAAATTCATCCATTGTCAACCGCTTATCCAGTGTTGGGTCACGGAGGTAGCAGATTTCAGCCGGGAACTCCAAGCTTTCCTTTCCCTTGCAACATCCACTAGCTCTGATTGAGGGATCTCAAAGCATTCACAAGCCAGTGTGGAGATACGTTCCCTCCATCTGGTCTTCGGTCTACCCCGTAGCCTTCTCCCCGCTGGACGTGCCTGAAAAACCTCTTTTGGGAGGTGATCAGGTGGCATCCTTACTAGATGCCTGAACCACTTCAACTGGCTCCTTTCTATTTGTAGGACCAACGGCTCTACTCCGAGTCCCCCACGTATGTTTGAGCTTCTCACCCTATCTCTAAGGGAGATACCAGACACCCTCCTGTGGAAACCCATTTCACCCACTCATGACCTGGCCTTCATGACTCAGCAGTATCACAGAAAACACTGAGATCAAAATTCAATGCTGTTGATCTTAAGGTCATTGATTGTTATGAGTATTGTTCTGTGCTACGATTAGCTCTGAATTCCAATTTGTGTTTTATATATATACTATGAGTTGAATGATATTCATCCAGTTGTTTGTATAATACTTTTTCAAGTATGATCAGGAACCAG
>OMLC01041349.1:0-10737 GCA_900302585.1 Regalecus glesne
CCCCTCCAGGCAAGCTTGGTCTTTTGGCAGAAAGGGACAGGGGCTGTGGAGATGACCCCGCTCACCGCGGTAGAGACGCAACCCCTGAGTTCTCCTCCAGTCCTTCTCCGCTATGGGGAGGCAAGCCTGTCCCACCTGCATGGTTCCTCAGTGTCAGGAGCGGGGGCTAAGATGGACGATGCTGTGGGGGCTTGGGGAACCGACCAACTAGATGCTTGGGGAGCAACGTGGCACAGCGAGTGCTCGCGTCTCCTCTCCT
This sequence comes from Regalecus glesne, assembly GCA_900302585.1. Taxonomy (NCBI): domain Eukaryota; kingdom Metazoa; phylum Chordata; class Actinopteri; order Lampriformes; family Regalecidae; genus Regalecus; species Regalecus glesne. The sequence goes on from OMLC01041349.1 coordinate 260, forward strand.
GGGTGCACTGATGAATCTCCATGGATATGAGGCGGTTGAGGGAGGTTGGATGGCTGCAGAGCAGGTCGTCCTTGATGGACTTACTCAAACCCCTACGGAGCTCTGCAGGCAGTCCCACGTTGTTCCTCCATACTGGAGGCGGACATTGATCAGCGGCTACGCAAGGCTGAAGTTGAGATATGGTCAATTTGGAATGCACTGATGATCCATCGCTTTATAAATCAGTCATTCTAGGAAGTTGCCTAAGTTTGATATACATACATGAGACCTGTTTTTTATGCATTGAAAACAAATGTATTTCCAACCTAACCTAACTGTAAGAAACAAAAATCTGTTTTCCACTCCGCTTTAGTTCTGTCAACTGATTTACTCTGTCTCAGCTACTAACCAGTAGGGCAAAGATGGTGTGTGTAGGCCACAGACAATTAGTGTCTCCATTGTTAAAGTATTCATATACCGACAATCTCCTCAGCATAAACGTAAGGACTGGATGGGACTTCTAATGTAAATCTGGTTCATTTAGTGCTAGCTCTGTGGGAAATCAAAACAACGTAAGTCTGTTGAAATCTCCATTAGTGGCTGCAATAATCAGAATCAGAATATTATGAACATACCAGGAATAGGACTATTTACAAGGAAGGGTGAGGTTTATGCACATAGGTCTATGTACATGAGCCAGAGTAGAGCAGATATATGTACTGGGCTATGTTTGTTATTGTTATATATCCTATAATTCCATTACAGTTGTGTCATCCTCTCAAGCGTCGTATTCTGTAAATTGTGTTTCATTATGTACACACAACATTCATTGGACGCCTGTCCATCTTGGGGGAGAGATCCCTCCCCGAGGTTTCTACCCATTTTCTCTTTCTCCCTGTTAGAGGTTTTTTTTATTTTTTTTATTTTTATGGAGCTGTTCCTTATTCGATGTGAGCTTTTAAGGACAAGATGTGTTAGTGTAAAGTCCACTGAGGCAAACCTGTAATTTGTGATAATGGGCTATAGAACTGACGAGCCAGAGGCAGTGAGAGTGAACCCACCGCGGGGCGTCGGGAAGGGCATCCAGCCATAATCGCCCAAGCTCCATCTAAGTCTGTGTCCACCCCCACAACATGGGGACTAATCCAGACACAGAAAACCAACCTCTCGGGGGTATACAAATAAAATCGACTGAGAATGTTTGCGTGCATATATGTAGGTCTATGCCCTGTTGTGGTGTGGAAAGAGGGTCAAAGGGGGTGGGGGGGGCAGTGTCAGTGTCTGTGGGTGTCTAGGGGAATATCAATAATTAACGAATAACTTGTTAATTGTTAATCATTGTTCATAATTAACATTTTCACAAAACAGATTAGCTCATATCATAATTCATAAAGGGAACAGGAAATATTATTCTAAATGTGTCGCTTTATTCAAACAGCTAAAGCCTGAAAATAATACATTCTTATTTGAAGCAATGCTTTGCTAGATGTACTCAAGCAGCTAGGGACAGTTTCACACATACATATTTTACAGAACATAAAATGGACATTTTTGTTCAAACTTAAGTCATGCTTTCACAATTACAATTACTTTCTATGCTACTCACTTATCTTATATTTCTTTTAGATATAACAATATTTTCAATTCTGACTTTGCTGTCCATAAAATCAGTTGTTTGACTGAATTTTGACTTCAAGATGTTTATAAAATACCCACTGTAAGCATAAATGTAATTGAATAGAGATACAGAAGAATTGCACAGAACATTTCAGTACAAACACCACACACGTCCAGCCTTTTTCTTGATAACTGATTATCTTGTTAGTTTATTTTAGGTTTGTTGTTTCTTAGTTGATGTTGTGTCGGAGTCTTATGATGATACTAGGATTGTTATCAAGCTTCTAGTGTTGCTCCAGTATCCTTTGTAACTTGACCCTATGTGCTTGTACATCGCTCTGGATAAGAGCGTCTGCTAAATGCCTCTATTGTAATGTCATGTAATTATCGTGTTGACAAACATCTTTTCAGGCTCAATAATCAAGGTAGTCAACAAGGTCAGAATAGTTCAATCAGGTCATCTGGACATATTCTTCAAAAACAAAATCACGAGTCCGTTTCAACATTCCACTGAATGTCATCCTCAGCTCTCAGTCCAGTATGTGACCCACCCAGCTTCAGTGGAATGTTGAAACCCACTCATGGTTTTGTTTTTATACGTATGTCCAGAGGAACTATTTTACCTAGTTGACTACCTGGATTATTGAGCTTGAAAGATTTTTTTTTCTTGTATTTTGGCTTTTTTTTGCCCCATTATTTGTGAAGACCTGATTTACATCTCTGTTCCTTTAAAAGGGAGCTGGGTGGGTCACAAACTGGACTGAGAGCTGAGGAAGACATTCAGTGGAATGCTAAAAAATACTCCTATTTTTTGTTTTTAAACATATGTCCAGATGACCTTGATTGAACCATTTTGACCTTGATTATCATGTTCTACTGTAGCTGTATTGGGGTGGATAAAGAGGAAATTGTTTGGAAAGCTCTTATTCCACAACTATTTGCTTGAGAACCATTCAGCTTTAGCGCGCACAATAGCAGTTCACTGTCACATTTCTAAAAAAAAGAACAACAATGGTTCCTTAGTTCTTCCTGTACGACTGAGAGATAATTGTAGGAAAACAGTGTGTTCAAGAATACTTGGATAATGGCTGCCAGTGGTCTTAATGAGTCAGACAAACATAAAGCCCGTGTGGATTTGACTTGTCACCAAGGGGCCCCTGGGGTCAATTTCTGCTCGCATCAATGCTCTCATTTGCTTCTACCAGTTCAATGACCACAGGCAATGACAAAATGTGATCTACTGTCTTACAGCTTGATCTCTATCCACACCTGCCCTCATTTCCTCCCTCTGTCCTGCCGGGTCGTCTCTCATCCCTTACATTGTCCCCTCTCCCCCTCCCTTGTCCTCACATTTGTCTGGCTTTCATCTTAACCCCCTCTCATTTCCTCTGTTAAAATCAATTTAATGTTGGAATTAAGTAAAACTTTTTTTTTTCTGTAAATCATGCCGAAATATGCACGGCACATTTAACTTCCCTTTGCCGCATTTCATCTCTGCAGTCTCTCGAACCCATTCTTCATCCTCTTCCTTTCTTCTCTTTTAAACTCCGTCCTTTCATTCCGTATCCCTGCTTCTCCATCTCTCCTCTCTCCCTGTCAGTCCTCCACCCTCTCACTCCTTCTTATTGTTCTCTATTTACACTCCCCATTTCATCCTCTCGCCACGCCTTTATCTGAAATGGAACAGTGCACAACCCCATCTATCTGTTCGGTTTATCTTTCTTCATCCATCAAGCCTCGGTGCCATTTTTGCCATTCATCCACTCCTCCAGACCTCTCTCCACTTTGTTTCTCTCTTCAGTCAATCCTGTGGTGGTTGCTGCAGTGCTCGTGGCAATTCATTTCAACCCTCTTTTCCCATCTCCCCACTCCACCCCCCACTCTTCATCTATCCACCCCTCTTGCTTTTCATCTAGCTTTCACTCCACCCCCAGCTCTCCATGTCCTCCATCCCTTTACTCTACCACCCCCTCTATATCAAGTCGGTTCCTCTCCGGGAGTTGCAAATGTTGCAGAATGCCTCTAATGTGCTCTCCTTTTACCCTGAGCGTCCATACCTCCCTCACTTTCTTGTTCACTCTCTCCAAATCATCCCCGCCTTTGTGATTGGTGCAGGTGTTGAGCAATTTACCTCTCTCGATACACCCATTCATTTACCCCTTTGTGTCTGTCCACTGCATCAAGCTGAGACTGTGTAGCAATTTACCCCTCCGCAGCTCAACACCTCTCCATCCATCTATGTGCCTCGCCTTCCCTGTATACCTGCTGCATGCTGGGGCATTGATGTTTACCGCCCATAGAGGGACTGCCTCAGCCTCTTTGGGCCATGAAAACGTATGGGCGCTCGCACACAAACCTAAATTACTTAGTCGGAGAGTCACAAGCAAATCCACGTATAAATACATACAGTGGTAAGGCACACTTGTGTAAATCCCCATGTACATTAACACTCGTAAAATACATGCACACAGACTATATGATATATGAGTATGGAAGTTGCTCAACATTTGTAAAAATACACATGTGGAGTCACATTTATGTGTTTTTCTACAAATACACATGTACAAGTATACACATGCACCAGCAAAAGGAAAAACACACAAAGACTAAGGCTGCATGAATTATGTCTCATAGTGTTTAGAGGACTGGAGTCCTTTATGGAAGTATAACCTATCCACTGAAGCGTTGCTTTTAGGTGGGTGTGTCTGTACGTCAGTCCAACAGCCAATCTGATTTCACTTGTTAAATTTTAGCAATGTTTCATTACATTTGTAACATTTATTCAATTAGCCCAGACACTAAATCTGATGTATTTGCATTCTAAATGTTCATAATATGCACTGTCCCTATGATGGAGATTATTATTATTATTGCAATAATAATAATAATATATTAATTATTATTATTATTTCAGTCCACCTTATTTTCCTATGGTTTCCCCCTTGTTCAATGAAAAATGAATGCTTAAGAAGAATTGTAACCAGTTCTAAATTCAGTCTAATGCCACAAAATGTTTTGTGTCATTTGCTGGGGCAAGGCTCATGCCATGGAAGAGTCGTCATTTGGAACATGACACACAGTTGGTTAAAACACGGGCTTTTCTTTATATTTCTCTACATTTTTCATATCCTTTAGAACATAGATGTCCGTTTTACATATCATAATTAGTCCTCATGTTGTGGAGGTGGACACCGGCTTAGATGCAACTTGGGGTATTAAAGCTGGATGCCTTTCCTGATGTCCCATGGTGGGTTCGAAATTTCTACCTCTGACTTGTCAGCTCCCAAAGTGCAGGCTCTACCAGTGAGCTACCGTGGCCCTCTAGAATATAAAAGGCAAGTCTATTATCTTGGGACACCTGAAGCTGATCACTTGTCAGACTCTCTAACACGTCTGCTCTTCCATGACCCATACCCCCCCCTATCCACTTACAGCCAAGGCTAGACCATACCCCACTATCACATACCCCCACTGCTTGACTTAGATGGGAGCCCCATCCAGCCGACAGCCCCCCTCCTCCAGGGAGAGAGGAGATTTGCTGTGATCACTTGCGTCCCAACCTACGGACCACCTAGAACTCAAATGGCTGTAAAGTCAGATACCAACGGGTGATCTGCACATTGGCATCTTTGATGTGGTGGAGTCACTGGAGTAGGGCATGGTCTGAACAGAGGGTAAATGAGCACCCCAGGAGGTAGAAGGGGAAGGCGCTGATTGCCCATCTGATGGCAAAGCACTCTAATTCTCCACTGCTATGTCTCCATTCTCTCTCAGCCTGTTTGCAGCTGATGCACAGCACCAGAAAATCAATTCCCTCCACCTCCTGAGACAAAATGGTCCCCAGCCATCTGTACAATCATGCGTCTTTCTGCAAGACAAAGGGGAGGGAGAAGTTAGGTGTGTGTAGAACAGCAGCTCCCCACAGATTGCTTTTTTAACTCTCTCAAAAAACCAGTGCTACAATCCACTGGACAGAATCTGAGGCAGCCTTTGGGTGAGGTAGGTCAGGGGACTAGTCAGCTCTGCAAAGGCATGGATGACTTACCTAAATTAGCCAGCCAGTCCCAGACAGAGAAACTAACTAACCGTAACCCTTTTTCCAACACTGAGTCTCAGTTATTTTCAAACCCCAAAGCACGCTTTGCCAAAGCTTGGTTCAGCCCGAGGATCGGGTCTCTCGGCACAAACGGAGCAACATAATGTATGCTGTTAAGTCCTCTACAGACTTAGAACCCAACCTGGAATCCAAATAGATGCTGGCCAATAAGATGGAGCAACACAAAAAAAAGCAACATGTCAGTCCTGAATGAGGATGTGCACATCCATGATAGGGAGGAACGCTGGTTTGAGAGGGGTGTTTAATAGGCCATCTATGTGAAGCGGAAACAACCATCCTTGAACAAAGTAGGGGGCTAAGGGTGCATATGTCCCCATCTTACAATGCTGTGATTGCAACTATTCCCCAATCCTCTGTGACTAGTACACATTACCAATGTATGCCTAGTCAATGGCCAACTTGCATATGAAACCATCCTTTGTTTTGATTATCATCCAACTGCATTGTTTATAAGGGTGGGGATGCCTGCAGTCAGCTCAGACTGAAGATGTCACCTATATCTGTCAGTACAACTTCCCTTCCAGATGAACTGATTCACCTTCTTTTTAATGGTTTCTTGCCTGGTCACCACTCATCCAATAACTGATAGGTGCAATGTATGGTGGAACGAGCATGGCATTCGGGTCCACCTGCTGACCGTATAATGGTCATCACATGGTCAGAAACAAAGCGCGGTGTGTCATACTGATTCTACTCGGTGGGGAAGTTCTCTACTGGCTGGGCCATCAGAGCCCTGGTCAACTCCCCCTTGCCTGGCCGCCTGCTGACGATGTTCCTTTGAAGAAGTCGAGGAATGTTTCAGCATCATTGGTGGATGTCATCTTGGAGAGGGTGATCTGAGACCATTGAGACAAGGGACCATCCCTGTGGGCGGGCAACTGAAAATGAGCACGGCAGCTCTCCCAGGAGAGTCCTGACTTCTGCTTACTGAGCAGCCAGCTCTTCTTGGGTTTCCTGGTACTGCTTCTAGGCCTGGCTCACCTGGACGTTGGTAATCCAGTAGAGGGCTCAGCCCAGCAGAGATTCTGGCAGCTCCATCTCTTTTCTTGCATCTGTACTGACCACCACTATGGTAAAGCTCATCCCACAGAGGGGTTGAGAGATGGGGTTGGACACGGTTGACAAAAAAAAAACCAAACACACAAAACGCAGGCTTTTCTGTAACTCTCCTCCCTTTTAGAGCATTCAAAGTCAATGTCATTTCCCATGATCTCCACTGGCTGGTGCTCAGCGGTGTTGGAGACTCCTTTCTTTCTGAGATGTTTCTTTCTCCAGAGAGTTCTTTCTCTCCATCTGTGTTTCGGTGTGTTGTCAGTGTCAGTATGTCAGTCCAGGACCCAGCGTCAATGCAGAATATAAAGGATAGTTTGTTTGTTTGGCAGAAGCCTCATCATCTCATCTGCTCTCCTGCAATCCCCTCTCCACTCCCAGCCTTGTATAAACCACAACCCACTACCACATTTGCATCAAAATGTTTATATTCTAGTAATGCTTTATGATCTTATTTCTCATTCACATATACACGCAACACAAAGCAATCACACACACACACGCACACACACACACACACGACTCTTAAACACCAAGGCATTGCTAAATTAGTCAGAAATTAGGCACCATAGTATTTTATTGGCTCAGGGCGTGGTATGGATTGTAGCTGCAGGCCAGTGATTGCCTTTACAGGGCTCTTAATTAGATATTGGCTTCTTCATCAGTGCATATTGCAAAAGATTAAACAGTCTTAGGGTGAAGCAGTGGATGACTCCAACAGGGTTCCTCAACCATATTTTTGCACAGATGCTGCAGCTAGAATTATCACTCTGACATGACTTTTGAAGTCCAGTTCCAAAGATGTAAATCTATAGGAGATCACAGCAACAAGTGTCCTCACTCAGCCCCAAAACAGTGTATATGCATCTCGAGTGGCTGTATTTGATTTAAATCAGAGGACAAATTAAAAAATCTCTGCAACAATTGACCTTTCTCTCCCCGGCCTTCTCTCTGCACACCTACATGCTCTTTGTGGCTTGATTATATCTAAATTAAATAGCATTCTGACTGTAACCATTATGCCATCTTACATATCAGGTAATGAGGTCCATCTTTTTCCACTATATCAAAATAAATTACATTTGTCTTCACCAAGATGGCATGAGGCATCCACATGGATGCCCCAGAGCTCCCGTGCAAGCCTTCATGCATAGAAAAAGGCAGAGTGATGGACACCCACGTACACTTGCTTGACATAGCCTACTTGATGTGATTCTCAATCCAACTTGGACTTTCCCTCATTACTGCACACTTCCCTTGATTGTGTCCCTTCCTCAAGATGTCTGATGCACTAAACACACATGTACATTTATTTGTGTATATGCACAAACACACACATTTCTAAGCAATCACATACTGGACTGAATCTAGCACATCACTTTGTTTTAAACGTGTCATCCCTCGCTTTCATCGGTGTTGAGGCCCTTATCTCATCTTGGACTTGGAATGACTTGGAATGTGAACAGCATTAAAAAAAAGGCTTCAATATCCTCATCACCCAAATTACAGCCAACCAATGATTTGGAGGTCAGGGGTCACAGTCATGGATTCTTCATATTGTCCCTGTGACCACAGGCATGGGCACCTAGTTATAGTTGAAAGTGGGGGTGTAAGATTAGTCAATGACGGAATGTTTGGATACCCCCTCCATGGCAGAACAGTTTTAAATTAATTAATACCTGTATGAGAGATTTCTTGCAATATAGAGCCTTCAATCTTGACCTATAAAGCTGCTCTTTTCCCTTTAAATCTCAGTTAATATTGCACTATAGATTAAATTAGTTTTTTATTGTTTTCTGTACTTTCTATGGTGATTGACAGATTAAATGTTGTTTCTGTGTACATGATACATATCATTTCTAGTTTCTCAAGACCACCTGCCAAGTTATGTCACTCGTCTGGGAATACTTTTAATTAAAACCACATTTTTGTTGTTGCGTTTGTGACCTGATTCCAACTCACGTACCTTTCACTTTCCAATATACAAAAAATCCCAAAGTTTCTTGCTCTTTCCAAATCTAAACAAAAGATTGACTGAACAAATGGGTTATATTATAACTTACACCATGGTAACAATTTTCAGTCTCAACATCAACAACAAAGCTTTTCTACTCACATCCCAGCTAGCTAGCTAAACAGTATTGTTAGCTTGTACGCCGCCAGAGCTGTATTGCGTTTTTGCCTGGCAGTATAACTTTGATATCAACCCAGCAAACTACCCGTTTTTGTCCTTCAGCTTGTTTCACCTTCTAGCTGGGCAATTTTGGAAAATTAATTGCAGTCTGTCTTGTTACATATTTTTTCTGTCCTTCGGTCTGCCAGGTGCAGCAAGATCATTTGTCATAACCAGACAAATCAATGCATAACTTAGCAACATGCTCTAAGTTTACGTAGAGCAGGGGTGCTCACACTTTCTTAGTATGCGAGGTACGAGGGCGGCATAGCTCGGTGGGTAGAGCGGTCGTCTGGCGATCGGAAGGTTGCAGGATCGATTCCCGGTCCTGCATACAGCATGTCGAGGTGTCCTTGAGCAAGACACTTAACCCCTAACTGCTCCCCGAGCGCCATATGTTGGCAGCTCACTGCTCCTATACAATAGGTTGGGTCAAAAATGCAGAGAAATCCACATTTCCCCTTGTGGGACTAATAAGGGAATCATTCATTTATTTATTTCATAAGTGAGAGACCAAACATTTGTGCAGGTGCTGGTGTAGTACATGCACACACCATACATAGCCCAACAAAATATCTTTAAAAAAAATCTCAAGCATTGAAGGTTTGCTTTGAATAGGCAAATATTCTATCTTTCATTTCATGTGCATGAAATGCTCTGAGATGAGAACATAAATGGCTAACAGGACATACATGTACAGAGGAGAAGACAAATAAAAGGAGATATGACTTCATGTTATGGACCATTGATCGATGGGGTCAGAGGATGCATACTCCATTTCAGTTCAACAAGGAACATCAATGTGTGTAAACATTAAGAACTATTTACATCACTTATGTTCTTCCCTGAATGAGGATTAATGCAGTAGCTCAGTGTTAGAGGAATAGCTTCAGGAAGTGATGAGCCAGAGGCTGTAGATTCAAACCCCCCACCATGTGTCAGGAAGGGCATCTGGTGCCTGTCCTGCAAGCTCATGGACACCCGTCCAGGATGTTCCACCACCTTTAGCCCGCTGAACAGTGGGATAGGCCCCAGCATGGCCCTGGAACCCGACTTCAGATTGACAATGGATGGATGGGCGTTGGTACATAGCAGTATCATGAACACCAAACTTACAAACACAAAAGACTGTCACTTTTAACCCGCTGGATAACAGCACTCAATACACATGCGTTTATCCCATTAATATCTCTATTACAAGCCCCACGTTTAAAAGGAACATGTGCTGCATTCACACAGAAAGCAAAATGCCATAAATCAAGATGAAAACAAAGTGGATTACAATGCCGCACAGTGACCAAGCAACGATGACAAGGGTACCCCGGCATCTAATGTGGTCAAAGGCTCCACTTTCTGTTATTTGTTATTACACATCTCCTACAAGAGCAAGCTTGGCCCCCTATTGTCTTACACCACTCTCTTCATAATTTCTCTCTCTCTCTCTCTCTCTCTCTCTCTCTCTCTCTCTCTCCCTCCCCCTCCCTCCCACCCCCCCACCCCCCCCTCCCTCCCTCTCTCTCTCTCCACCCCCCTCTCCCTCCC
>OMLC01041353.1:2200-12339 GCA_900302585.1 Regalecus glesne
GATGGGGACCATTTGTGCCTATAAAACAAGCATATTGTGTCCATTACTCTGACCTAGTGGGAATAAGAGGTATTAACATGATTCAAATTGAAATGTGTTTTTGTTTATCACTGTGACACAAGTCTAAAAGTATTCAGGTTGAAAAGCCTTATAGTACAAATAGTTCTAATGGCAGTACAAATGGCAGTAAGGATATGCTTATCCGTCCATCCCTCTATTAATCCATTGTCAACCACTTATCTCAAGTCATGTCGTCGGGGAGCTGGAGCCTATCTCAGTCCTCTTAAATTTCCCTGCCGTGGTACATGTGTGTGGAAACATGAGGACAGCTATGACCATGGTCCTTGCTAAAATGATGAAGAGGAAAGCTTTCCCTCTCGTAAGGAGTCTCTGGACTCCAAAAGTTTGAGAGCTGCACCATGCTGTTCAAACAAATACAGGCTCAAATTATTATTCGAAGTTTTACGCGTATGATCAATGTAATGTTAGCTAGCAAGCTGGGTCAAAATATCTGACTGAGGATAAGTTGATTTACTTGAAGTGCTAGATACAGTCTGTTTATGATCTTAAACCCTTTATTCTGTCGACGGGTGGACTTGATCTTTATTTGAACCAAATTGGTTACAAGGCATCTGTCACAAGACAAGCCTTGCAGTGACCCATCACCGGGACTCACTCGCACAAGACGCAACTCTGACATGCTGCAGAGATGGATTCTAGGAAACATAGTCCATTAGGCAAGCAAAATTATCTAGAGCGAATAAATCTCAACTTTATATCCCAAATTCTCATTAAGTTTTGCAAAGGCTCAGACACTGAGCAGGATACATTGTGGGGTATATCAAAACCTTCAGAGAGTCTGTTTACATGGGAATTATGTCAAAAGCAGAATTGATTTCTATTAAATATCATATTTACATATCATATAATATTATTTAATTCATGAATAAATAAGTTGTATGGGGGGGGCAACTGAGCCTAAGTTTCAATGCGACCTAGAAATTGTACATTTGAGTTTCTTTTGATGCACTGCTGTGGGAAAACAGCAACGGTGCTGTCCTTCTTGTGTTGTGGTTTAATCCGAACACATAAAACAGAACCGTCCATTGAATTCCCCGTTCCTCGGGGCTAAGATCCTTTTTGTGCACAAATCATGTGTGTACAAGACACCAGTGACACACTGACCCAGGAGGTAAAGGGAGGCTCTGTAATCAGGTGATAGCTCCGAGGAGAGATATTTAACCGTACATATCAAACCTGCTGAGGGTGCTCACTTTGCTCGACTGAAACTGTAAGTGGGTAAACTTGTTTGGCAGGAATCGTTTTTTGGGGGATTTCTGTTGTAGAAGAAGTGGGATGAGAGTCAAATGTGAATGGGTATTTGGTTCCACAACTGTGGTCTATCGCACAGATCCGTGTGGAGCCAAATCAATCAAAATTACAATTTGGCAGTCGTCGTTTCACCCGAGTGATTGGCTGAAGATATTTATTTCCAATCTTAGTCTGTGGGTTGGTGAATATCCATGCTTGTGGTTGAATATCTGTGAAATTGGCCTGGTTTTAAAGAGAATTGCCAGTTCCAACAAAGGGGCATGACCAGACTGATTCGACACTATCATGGCATTTCTCTCTACTCCGTCATGTCCACTAGTCAAGGAGATATTCAGATCTGGCCACCTTCCCCTTTTACTGCACTGTACCTGGAGCAGGCAGACTTTTAGAGTTTTAGAGTTTTTGTTTACTGTCTGCTTTTGTTTTGGTCTGCTCTCCCCTGACTTGGCTAGAGCTCCCTATTTTGCTATTTTCTAAAAGAGAAAGGGCTTGGATCTTATTCGGATTTCATCTCTTAAGAATGTGCTTTCTCTCCTCACTCCAGCAGGAATAGTTGATACACATTTTGCTCAAACTATGGAGTTTGGTGAAAACCAGAGTACTCGATATAGTGTAATGCTTGGCTTTCAGTGAAAGCAGCTTAACTGCGTTTGCACATTGATACCATTCAATAATATGTCATTAACACACACATGCACACACAGTTTGTTGTTGTTTTTTGCGTGTCACATTTTTGTAGAGGAGTAAAGTCATGAGGAAACTAGGAGCAGGATGTAGGCCATAATTAGTGACTACCTGTCTGGTTCCTTGGGTGTGGAGGTCATTGCCCCCTTACATTATTTTCCTCACATTATCAGAATCACCCAATAATGGAGTTGAGGCATTAAGAATTGACACTATGGGGCCGCAGGGCTCAGGAGGTTAAGCAGGTCTTTGGTAATGGGAAGGCTGCTGGTTTGATCTCTGGCTCATTCAGAAACTTGTGTTGAAGTAGGTAGCGACACCGCACAGCATTGGCCAAGCGAACCGGAGGGGTGAATGAAGACAGAATCAGTTTATTGGCCACGTAGGGATTCACATAAATGGGATTTGAGTCCAGCTTCATGGCTCTCGGGTAATTCACATGGAATCACAACACAGCAATCTTCAGATATACACCCAGGTGAAAATAAGAGGTGATAAAGAGCAATGAGGTAGAGACTGTATCAGAGCTATTGAAATAAATGTTGGCAGGTTACTCACATACATGCCCGAGGTAGATGGACGTGACGGAGCATACCAGTATACATACCATCTTCAGCCCAGCGCACACAAGAAGTGAGAGGTCCTTTTTGGTCTCGTGATTGGTCCCCTTGTTATGGAGGTGGAGATGGACTTAGATGCAGCTTGGGGGACTAAAGCCGGATGCCTTTCTGATGCCCTGTGGTAGAATCGAACCTGCGAACAGAGAACAAATGTATTTTGGAGAATATGAATCACCGAAACTACAAGAGGTTCCTCATCATGCAGTCTTAGCTGTGCCCAAACACTTTTGGTCGACTGTTCCAGTGGTTGGCATGGTTAGCTGTGGACAGACACACACACACACACACACACACACACAATTAAATGCGTAATCCCCCCGGGCTATCTATCGTCCTGACGGGGATGATAACTAATGCCCACCTGGGGCTTCTCTCTGATCAGGAGTGATGCTAGTGACAGCCAGTCTAAAGTCCATGTGGACATTGAGCCTGTCATGGGCCTTTGTTTTTATCATTACAAGGGAGCCGAAGGCTCTTTCAGACAACTACACAGTGCTGAATGGGAGAACAGCTCTTATAGCTGTAGGTTTGGACTATCCAAAACATTTTGTGAACCTGCTTGAAGGTTAGCAAGCTCATCTTCACAGTCAGGGTCCACAGAGTCTACATCCTCAAAGCTGGAAACACGGGGATCCATCACACACGATTCCTTTGATAAGTACTCGTCAACATTGGCCGAAAGGTTCAAGTTCAAGTGCCGGGTGAACTCCGTGTGTAAAGGTACACACACGGTGCCACCAGACTTCCCCTTTGGACTTTTCCCCCCATCTCTGTTGTCCAGATTGTCCACAAAAGTGTCGAGAGCATCTTTGCACTGCGTGATGCACAATTCAGGGCCCTGTGTCTGCTTGTTTGTCTCATTGCAGAGAGTGACCGTGTCAGCTTGGTATGCCGGTTTGATCCAAAAAGCATCAGTCAGCTGTTTGCACAGTGGTTCATTGTGATCTTGTGAGGATTCCTTCATTTTATTTTCCCGCAGCTCCATAAAACGTCCGAGCACTTGTCCATGCGACAAGCAGCATACCTCTGTCTACCGGCAGCGTTTGATGCACTCCATCCTCACAGCTGGACAGAAAGTCTCTTGTTAGTAGGTCGAGCGTTAATGAAGTTTACAGCTTTCAAAACGGTTGCCAGGGTGTTACTGAGGTCTTCCGAAAGTTCTTTTACCGGCCAAATGCTTGACGATGTAGCACGCAGTGCAAAATTGTGCCCCCCCCAAGGGCTTTTTCCTTCAATTGACTGTTAAATACCTTGTTTTTGCCCATCATCCCTGCAGCCCTGTCAGGGCAGCACGCAGCAAGATTCTCGTAGGGCAGTTTATTGTATGAGAGGTAAGAGTCTACAGCCATAAAAATATATTGGACTGTTGTTGTTATGACTAGATGGGTAGACATAAGAATGTCTTGTTTCAAGTCATCCCTGTGAATACATTGCCCATAAATGATGAGCGCAGACCCGGCTGGCACTGCTGTCATCCAGCCCGACTGTGCGGCTGGCTTTGACAATCTCACTGCATTTCATTTGATCCGTTCTGTCTTTGGCGGTGTTGGCAGGCAGGGAGCGGGGACGTTTTTTTCCCACCTCGTCCAGTACCTGTGGGCCACACAGCCTCTCTCTCCAATTTTCAGACAGACGGTTTCGATTACTCGCTCTCCCAATATTGTGTGGTTGGTTATGGTCGGTTGTTTTGTTTTTTTGTCTCGGCAATTAATTTCTTACATTAGTTTGGCCAACTCTCGCGAGACATCGACCGCAGCTTCAGGAAAGCACCCAGAACAAGCTCAGTGTTCTTACAGCCCGTTATGGCCTTCATGTAAACACACACACACACACACACACAAACAGGATTTGTATTCCGGCCGTTTTTCCCCGCTAGCGGGGGTTGACCGGTCCATGGATTCGTCTCCTCCAAGTCATTGACTCTCCATGAATTTTGTTGTGGAGCGAAGTTTTTATGACCGGATGCCCTTCCAGACGCCAACCCTATGGCCTTCATGTAAACAAGCTCGCTAAATGAGCCCGCGGCGTATTAAAGCTGAAACCACCTGCCGTCTGGAAAGTAAAGGCAATCTACTAAGAAAAGGAAAATCATGAAACGGCAACAAAACTTACAGGGAGGTTCAGGGTCTATCCACTCACGTCTGATCAACTGTTAGCAAGTATGAGAGCGGGAGATGGAGCAGGAGCAAAAGGACTGGCGCGCTAAGGGGAAGCACATAACATGGCCGCATATTTACCATGAAATATATCAGAACCACGTGTTTCCTTCTTGCACCCTCTTTGTTTGCAGTGGTGATGGACAGGTTGACAGAGCGGGTCAGGCGGGAGTCTCCTTGGACTGCGATGTTCGCGGATGACACTGTGATCCGTAGTGAGAGTAGAGAGCAGGTTGAGTCTGGAGAGGTGGAGGTATGCACTGGAGGGTCCCACAGTTCGGATTTCACACGGTTCATTTCCGAAATAACGACCTTTCATCGTTGACGCTGCTCAAAAGGGCATTGCGAGAAGGGGACGGCGCCAAAAAAGCACCGCTCCCCGCTGATGTCCTTGTATTTCGGCATTTCAGCCCAGAAGTAGTTTGCTTGACGACCATCATTTATTTTCCACTCCTGGAAGTTGAATGCCTGATACTGCGCAAGATCACTCCCAGATCACCTGTGTGGGTTTTGGCATACTCTCTGCCCTCTGTGAGAAAACCAGTTGTGTGAGTGTGGAAATAAAATAACTTCAGATTGTGAGACAATGTTTGAATGTCTCTCCTGGCACAGCTGAATGGAATGACGCACTTCTGCGGTTGGAATTTCTTGTTCTTAAAAGGTAGGAAGAGACAGAGTTGTTTTCAGCGCGGATACCGTGACCAACTGGGGTTTGCTCTGTGATAGATGGGTGGAATGACACCATGGATTCCCATCTATTGACATTTGCACCGAGCCCATTCTGCACCTGCTTTGCTGCTTCCAGGAGGAAATCCCAGCATTCCTTCTTCATGTTTGCCTCTCCAGAGAAGTGGTAAACTGCAGCTTGAAATTAACGGCACACAGGCGGTTGACTGGATGAGTCACCTAAATTGACTTCAAGAGGTTGGGAATCAGATGGAGGAATGACACTGGGTGTGATTACACCAAGTCCAAAAAACTACGACCCATGGTTTTTGTTGACCAGCTTCAAAAAACAAGAAGAAGCCCAAAGTTGCATCTCATAAGCTGACATGGCAACTCTGGCGAACCCTCAGATGACGCCTCCGTGGCTCTGGGTAAATCACAGCCTACTTATTCCAATGCTTTTCTGTTGTCTGGGGATATTTTTGATGGAGTCGTCTGCTTTTTCCTCTATAGGAATTCTTGACCTCCAGCTATGGTCTGATGCTTAGTTCCCTGGTGTCGTTTCATTGTGTTTGGCCTCAAGGTGTCATAAACTAGCTTCTCGCCACAAATGACACATTCTGGTCAAGACCTGTCCTGGCCTTCAATAAAACCAAAGCTAAGGTAACTCTCGTGATTTAGCCTTACTTTGATTTGTTCATTTTCTTCTTTTTTTTGATTCCGATGAGTCATCAGGGCTTCTATGTTTCTCAGACAATTTGTTTCATTCGGGAAATAGTGATGCTCTGGTTGCTGGAAAAAAAGGAGGATGAGCTAGTAAGTGAACCTGATCAAACTGACTGAATGTGTGAGTCACAGAGGTTGAGAGATCAAAGAGGCGTGGCCTATCAGAGAGTCCACTATTTTTGACTGAAGACCAAACAATACCTCTTTCAAAATAGCTTCATATACAGACTTTGGTAGAAATCCTCCAGTAAGTGTGTTATCCTTTTATTTAACATATGCAAATCTAATTGTGACCACTTCAAAGCATACAAAGACTCATGCACCCCCTGTGATGTTCGCTGTCCCTTGAGGGGGGGTGCGGACCCCAGGTTGGGAAACAATGTTGCAGCTTATCAAACACATCTTGAATAAATGGGTTTGTATTATCACACGTGGCCATTGCCCTGTGTAGAGGTTAATTAACATCTTACTGTATTTGCTTGTATTGGCAGTCTAATATCTGCCATGACAAAGGTGAAGGGTCCATTTACCTCTGCAACCCTCTGCAAGGATACAAGGTCTCCTCACCATCGTCATTCCCATGACAACTAAATCGGAGTGTGTTTACGACATGATCTATAAAATCTAGTGATCTTTGTACATCGCTAGCTCTGTTTGGGCTCCGACCATATCTCAAAATTTCCCGGAGCTCCAAAAGAGAAATCCATTTAGCCATACGTAGTTGAAAGCACTGCTGTGAAGCACAAGCTCACATAGATATGTGGTGTTTCAGAGAGGTTTAAACGGTGCTGTAGCAATAGCACAAATCCCCCTTGACCCCCCCCCCACCATGACGGACCACCCTTCATTATTAAAGAGGTTCCTCTCTGCTGGAGGGAATTCCTCCTGCCCTTTATAGCTCACATTTTTTCTGTTTGTTGCCAATAATATGGGTTTCTATTTGTTTTACAGTATGCATGCAATCAAAACTATGAAAGAAAAGGCCCAGCGACTACTTACCATGTTGAATGATCTTTTTTATATTTAGCCTTGATATGCATCTCTTCACACTACTTGGGTTTTTTCCAAAGAAACACAGAAATGTTAGCTCAGTCCGTAAACCATTTGTTATAGCCAATGCATTTACAACATATTATTCTAACCGGGAATAAAACATGTTTAGCCGTTAATCATGATCCCTGTGATTTAGCTAGTGATAAGCTATGCAGATAAGCACAATGCATTAATACAGGTAGTGATTTTCTTCCATCCCTCCCCTTTGGTCTTGGCATCAGTGATGGTGTTGGTTTTTGTATAATGTACTCTTCATATTTCTAGATTATCATTTCTTGTTCTTCTGCTAAGAAGTAATTTGTGTAAGCGTGTGTGTTCAAGTGCTAGGGAGGGAGATACGTACGCCTGGTGGAGATCTGCACTCTACTGAGTGTACTCCTCTAGTTTACATTTAAATGAAGAATTTCCCCTGATGACATCCTGACATGTCACCGTCAAGAGACCTACATGCACTGGTTCAGATAGGAGATATAAAAATCTCATTAGTGTAACTCTCAAGATGGTAAAAGGCCAAAGTCAGAGGAATAGAGGCCCTCCGCTGTTTTGACTCTCGGCACTGGTCTTGGCATTATTGATAGGTGGGATTTCTGCCAGAGACCTTCTGGATATGAGGCCACGTCTCAATCCAAAAGACTGTAATTTTATCTTAATTTACAGAGACCTACGATAATACCTGTTACTATGTGGGTGTTCGACCACTTCCCCATTGAAGCGAAAGAAGCTTCATTTATTTTTCATTGTACATACATACAATGAAATGTGTCCTCTGTATTTAACCCATCATACTGTATAGCAGCAGTGAGCTGCCACAGAGTCCGGGGTGCAGTTAGGGGCTCCGTATCTTTGTCAAGGACACTCCGACAGGCTCTCCAGAAAAGTGCTATATAAGAATAGGTCCATTTACCATTTCTGCAGGGGTAGGGGATTGGCCCATCAATCCTCTGATTACTAGATGGCCGTCCTACCTCCTGAGCTCTGCTGCCCCGAACAAACGGAATAAAAGCACTTTTAAATAGAAGATCTAATGTAACTCTGCAGTCTACACCCATCTGCAAGGCTAGTGGCCACTCTTTCGAGGATGAGGCCATGCACATCCTTGATGGAGAGGAACACAGATTTGAATGGGGAGTCAAAGAGATCATCTTTGTGAAGAGGGGAACAACCAACGCTGAACCCGGAGGGGTTGAGGTGGGTCGGGGGTGGGGGTTTACATCTGTTGCCATCTTACGATGATGTGATTGCGACTATTCCCCAATCCTCAGTGAATAGTACTCATTACCATTGTCACTCCAGTCAATGGTCACAGGAACCGGTAATCTGTCATGGTGCCACTGTGTTGTTTATTGGGTTGGGGGATACTACCTGCCGTCAGTTGAGACTCAAGACAGGTTTCTCTCAATAAACCCGTACCTGTGGGTTTTTGAGCACCCATGAAGACACCGTTGAGCCTGCGTATTAGCAGGTTGTTGTTGGTAAAGGTGAATGGTAAATAGACTTGTTCTCTTAAAGAGGTTTTCCAGTCTAGCAACCACTCGGAGGGCTCTACAGTGAATGCCTCACATTTACTGAGCATGGGGGATTAATGCCAGGGGCCCTTCTCTTGATGCCCCGCGGTGGGACGCAAACCCACTACGCCCAACTTCTAGGGGCGCGCGGTCTACCGCCAAGCCACCGCCGCCACATATCTGCATTTCACCCCCAAAATACCCTGCGTCCTTCTTTAAACTTGCCTCTACTTGCCTTCATTTCCCCACATTTGGCTGCTGTGGGGGAGATTTTGAAGCTCTTTGTGTGATTTTGTTGTTTTACGCTAATTTTTGTCGGCCATGCCCAGATCACATCTGCTGTTGTTTCTAAGTCTCTGAGTAACAAGAGGATCATATCAAGTTATCTCTATGGCTAGCATGGGGGAAAGATAGCATTACCTTGATGGAGTGAATCTGTAAAACTGGGTTTCAGGTGCCTACCAGCAGATCCTGTGAGAGGTGACCAGCTCTCAGCCAGACCAGTCTCTGACTGAGAGGTGGAGGAGGATGTTTTGCTATGTGTAATGGCTGTAGCTGACATACCGTGAGCTGTTCCCTCATTCCAGCATGATGACTTATCTGGCGGTACCAAAGATTTTGCACCTTGTGGTATTTTTGGAAAACCAGGGTGTGTGTGTGTGTGGGGGGGGACTAGCACTCAGATGTGCAGCTGACACCAGTCCATCTTGCATCGGGCATTGCCTGTTTGACAGGTTGCGAGAGTTTGAATTAAACGTTGCCCTCTGACATAAACCAGTTTGAGTCCAGTAACTCACACGTGAAATGTTTGCAGAAAAAGGAAGGGGGAAGGTGAGAGGACTCTCATGGCCTGTACGGTTAATGCCCTATATCAGTGAACCTTAGCTGGATCAGATGTTGCACAATGCTTTTTCAATTTATTGGCCAATGGTCTGGAGCTTCCCAAGTGGCAGATTAACCTGACACCCCCACCCCAATGCCCTATGAACCCATTCATCACAAACTGTGTCCCATCATGTGAGACAACACTCACATGGCACCATGTCTCTCTCTCTCTCTCTCACACACACACACACACACACAGTGACACGGTGTTACCGAAGTGCCACTCACAGGTTCTTGATCTCCACGGCTCCTCTGAAGGCTTTCCTCGGAACCCCTTGGATTTGGTTCTCGCTGAGGTCACTGGAAAGTAAAAGAGAGACACAGAGAGGGAGACGGGGAGGGAGAGAAGAGGAGGGAGGGGAGACGAGCAGGGGAGACAGAGAGACAGCGTTAAGCAAATCTGTCACAGATCCACTCAGTTGAGCACAATGACTTGGTGTGATCACTGGAGTGCAGCTGAAGAAACTTGAGAACCAGACGGATCATCTGGAAAAACCGAGCATCCCATCGTC
>OMLC01041357.1:0-14228 GCA_900302585.1 Regalecus glesne
ATGTTTGCAAAACACAACATATCTTTCATGAAATATAACCACTCAGAGTCTATAGGTTAAATATTTTGTTTAATCCACTTGTCTTGTATTGTTGGGCGGGGAAAAGAAGTAAGAGAGTGAGAGCAATCCTCTAAGAGTTGATCTCCACTTGAAGGAATAGTTCAGACTCTTAAGAAGTTAACTGTGTAATATTTGTATCAAGTCAGACAACACAATGGATGCTTTTTTTATACATGCCCTTTGAAGGTATGCTGAACATTGCAAAGGCTTAGTTTATCTCATTTTTTGGATGTTTACTGGAATTCTCCTCAGTGCAGGAGTTTGTTTGACTGCAAGTAATAATGATGATGATGAAAATAATCATGATAATAATAGCAACTTTACATAACACTTTTCTAAACAAGGTTACAAATTGCTTACAAGATGGACAAGCGCAATTAGGACATTATGTTGTGTTAACGTAAAGTCCACTGAGGCAAATTGTTAATTTGTGATAATGGGCCATACAAATAAAATTGACCAGACACAAGGAAATTGCTCGACACCAAAGTCTCAGTGTTGACCCACTGCCTCCTGCAGGTGGTTTATTAGCCTGTATTTAGTAGCTTTAGTGGCACATGCAAATATTTCTGGGAATGTTTCCTCATTGTCCCTGAAAAGATAACATGATGTGGATGTCATGACAGCATAGTTTGCAGGTGGTAATGAAGGATTTCTTCCTGCAGATCAGTAAGATTTATATCTATCCATCTTTTCATCTTATTATCAAAGTCAGGCCATGTAAGATGTAACATGGGGTCTTTGTTTCTATGAAAGTACTTATTATCCATGATCCCTGGTGTTAGGGATCCTGCTATCAAAAAAACACGGGTAAACAGGAGTGGGATTTTCTCATGGTCTTTCTCTGCCTCCTGACCAATCCCCCCCTGGGGGGGGTGGCTGATGCTGGATTCAGTCAGATATTTCAGGGCCAAGCCACAATTTGCAGTTATGGTTTTGTCCAAAGAATCCTTTCTCTTGCTGATATTTTTCAACAGTTTATTCTGATGTTTTATTGGAGCATTTTCAGATGCCTGTAGCCCATTTGGACACTGCAGCGGGTCACCTATTCTTCAATACACACACAACAGTTGGAAGTTGGGAGTTTTGTCAATGTACGACAAACCGCTAAAACAACCAGTGGTTTTGATATTCTTCTGCCCCACTGTGCTAATAGTCCAAATCCATTTCTCAAAGTATCACTATCCAAAGACCAGGATGTTGGCCCCTGTGCATGTATACATTTATATCCCTGTGCATGTTTATGTCAATAGGTATGTATGCATATATAAGTGTCTATAATGATCCAAGTATTTTAATTGATTTTACTGTCCAAAAAAATAATCTAAAATTAACACACATAGCATTACACATTACAGTTCAGCAAAACTCGGGTAACACACTTCAATTATACAAAATGTATAAGTGTCTATCATGAATGCATATTGTATAGGTGAGCATGTGTGAGTAGAAATCTGTATATTAGTTTACATCAGTGTACATAAGTGTGTTTCTGTGATTGTTGTCCTATGGATCTGGCAGTGTGTGTGTGTGTGTTTGTGTAATCCCAGATGCTCCTTGTGTGGTCCCTGGATTACGTAGCATATTGCATTTCCAGCTGAGGAGGGAACTGGGGCTGCTGTGTACAATCAGAGAATATGATTTCGTGTCCACAGAGGTCCAGACATGACTTGCTGTGTTTTGAAAGAAATCATGCTGCTCCCCAGACAGTGCCCCCTTCAACTAGCTGCAGGCCCCAAAACCTCCCATTTGCAAATCACTGGACAACTAGGTCCCAAACTGCATCGCCACAGGAAGACTATGGCATGCTGTTGCTTGAAAAAAATCTGAAGGCCTACTTTCTTTCTTTCAACCCCCTTAGGCTCCGACAGTAAAGGTGGTTAGAATATAATATAATATAGAATGGTTTTTATTTGCCATGTGACCAAGGCCATTGAAATTTGTTCTCCGCATTTAAACCATCTTATTGTATAGGGTCAATGAGTGCAGTCACTGCACAGAACTCAGGAAGCAGTTAGGGGTTTAGTCTCTTGCTCAAGGATACTGTGACACGCTCTCAACAGGAGCCAGAAATTGACCCACCAATCTCCAATTAGTAGATGACCTCCCTATCTTCTGAGCTATACCACTCTTTTACAGATGTTGTTCAATACACTGAATATAGAGGTGAGCTGAACTATACTTATATAAAAAAGGAACTGCATATTTGTTAATTTGCCTACTAATTACAGTCTGGTGGAATTAGACTATAGTCCATCCATCCATCCATCCATCGTCAACTGCTTATCCGGTGTCGGGTTGCAGAGGTAGCAGATTTCAGCCGGGACCTCCAAGCTTTCCTTTCCCTTGCAACATCCACTAGCTCTGATTGGGGGATCTCAAAGCGTTCCCAGGCCAGTGTGGGGATAGAATCCCTCCATCTGGTTCTCGGTCTACCCCGTGGCTTTCTCCCAGCTGGATGTGCCTGAAAAAAAACTCTTGGGAGGTGATCAGGTGGCATCCTCACTAGATGCCCGAACCACCTCAACTGGGTCCTTTTTATTTGTTGGACCAGTGGCTCTACTCCGAGTCCCTCATGTATGTCTGAGCGTCTCACCCTATCTCTAAGGGAGACACCAAACACCCTCCTAAGAAACCTCATCTCAGCTGCTTGTGTCCGTGATCTTGTTCTTTCAGTCATGACTCAGCTTTCATGGCCATAGGAGAGAGTGGGCACAAACATTGACTGGTAGATCAAAAGCTTTGCCCTCTGGCTCAGCTCTCTCGTGGAAACAATGGTTTGGTAAAGGGAGCACAGAACCGCTCAAGCAGCTCCAATTCTCTGGTCCAACTCATGCTCCATTCTCCCCTCACTTGAGAACAAGACCCCGAGATACTTGAACTCTCTCACTTTGGGTAAGGACTCATTCCCTACTCTGATTGGAAAATCCTCTGGTGTCCTGCTTAGAACCATGGTCTCAGATTTAGAGGTATTAATCCTCATTCCAGCTGCTTCACACTCCGCTGTGAACCGATCCAGTGAGTGTTGGAGGTCAGAGACCGATGATGTCGCACAAACCACATCATCTGCAAAAAGCAGTGATTTCATTCTAAATTCACTGAATCGTAACCCCTCTCTTCCATGACTCTTCCTGGAGATCCTATCCATGAAGATCACAAACAGGAGAGGTGATAAGGAGCAGCCCTGGGGCTTTTCCACTGCAGAGTTTTTTGACTACCTCAGTGACCTCCTCCAGGGAAATTGATGTTGATCCTCCATCATCCTCCAGCTCAGTCTCTATCCTAGAGGGTGGGTTAGTTGGGTTCAGGAGTTCCTCAAACTGTTCCTTCCAACGTCCTATTACCTCCTCAATTGAGCTCAACAGTGTCCCATCCTTACTATAAACAGCTTGGACAGGTCCTGTTTTCCCCTCCTGAGGTGCCGGACGGTTTTCCAGAAGCACTTTGGTGCTGACCTAAAGTCCTTCTCCATGGCTTCCCCAAACTTCTCCCACACTCGCTGCTTTGCCTCTTTCACTACTGAGGCTGCCGTCCTTCAGGCCTGTTTGTACCTTGCAACTGACTCTGGAGTCTCCTGGGATAACTTATCCTGGAAGGCCTTCTTCTTCATTCAGACAGCTTCCCTAACTGCTGGTGTCCACCAGGGTGTTCGTGGGTCACCACCCCTTAAGGTACCTATGACCTTGAGACCACAGCTCACAGTTGCAGCTTCGGTAATGGAAGCTTTGAACATAGCCCACTCTGGTTCAATGTCCCCAACCTCTACAGGGATGCTAGAAAAGCTCTGCTGTAGGTGGGAGTTGAAGGTCTTCTTGACAGAGTCCTCTTCCAAGCGTTCCCAGTTCACCCGCACTATACGTTTGGGTCTTACCAGGTCTGTCCTGAGGCTTCCCTCTCCACCTGACCCAACTCACCACTAGATGGTGGTCAGTTGATAGCTCTGCTCCTCTTTTCACCCGAATGTCCAAAATAAGTGACATTAAATCCATTGATACGATAACAAAATCTATCATTGACCTTTGACCTAAGTTGCTCTGGTACCATGTACACTTATGAGCGTCCTTATGTTCCAACATGGTGTTTGTTATGGACAATCCATGACTGGCGCTGACACACAACAATAAAGCACCACTTGGGTTCAAATCAGCGAGGCTGTTCTTCCCAATCACACCCCTCCAAGTGTCTCCATCATTACCCACATGTGCATTGAAGTCTCCCAGTTAAATGCTAGAGTCTCCTACAGGAGCTCCATTCAGGACTCCATCCAGGGTCTCCAAAAAGGTTGAATACTCTGATGTACTGTTTGGTGCATAGGCACAGACAACAGTCAGAGCCCCCCCCCCAATAATCCTAAAGCATAGGGAGGAGACTCTCTCATCCACATGGTTAAATTCCAATATAGTGGCCCTCAGCCGGGGACTTGTGAGTATCCCTTCACACATCTGTCATGTCTCACCTTGGGCAACTCCAGAGAAGAATAAAGTCCAACCCCTATATAGGAGTTTGGTTCCAAAGCTGATACTGTGAGTAGAGGTGAGCCCCACCAGATCTAGTTGGTACCGTTCCACCTCCCCCACAAGCTCTGGCTCCTTATCCCCAGGGAGGGGACATTCCACATCCCTAATGCTAGCTTCTGTTGCTTGGTTCTGGTCCACTGAGACCCTTTGCCTTCACTGCTACCTGTCTGGCAGTGCACCCGACCCCACTGGTTCTTCCTGTAGGTGGTGGGTCTACAGGATGGAGAAGTGTCCATGTTGTTTTTTTCCGGCTAAGCCCGGCTGGGCCCTCCTTCTGGGCCTGGCTCCAGATGAGGGCCCCGGGCTTACTCCAGGTAGAGCAACGTGACTTCTCTCATTATGTTTCATGGGGTCTTCTTGAACCATTCTTTGTCTGCTCACTCACCTGAGACTGGTTTGCCATGGGAGACCTTGCTAGGGGCACTAGACTCCAGACAACACAGCTCCCAGGTTCATAGGAGCCGCAGTAGCTAAGTGGGTAGAATGCACACTTGGGACTCAGGCGCCGCATAGCTTGGTAAATGTGAGGCGATCAATGCAAAGTGCTTTGAGTGGTTACCATAGACACTCAAACCTCTCAAACACGATAAGGTGATGGTTCCTCGGAGAGATAATGCTAAACTTGCTCAAGGGTAATTACATGGACTAATTTCACGGACATTTAGATTTGTATGAAATATTGTTTCCAGCTGAGTAAACACATTTGACATTTTCTCCTCTGAAGCATGAAACAATCCATAGGGCTACAGCAAAACTGCATTTGGTCACAAACAGCAGATGATAGTGCTGCCCTCAAATGTGTGTTTATGAAGGCTGTGTTTTTTTTTGCCTTAGCTGGGCTGTTGGGTGTCACCAGTCTCCTCTTCATCACAAAGATTGGTTTGGTTGCTTGGAGGCATTCCAAACACCCACTCCACCAAGATTCCCACCCCGACGAAATGCAGCCAATGCAGATCGCAGTGAAACAGAAAAAGATACTCCGTTGAATGTGTGCTGTATAGGAAAACCTGTTTTGGTTTCATCTTTTTTTCCCATAATTTGTTTTTACCAATTTTTTGTGGAAAATGTATAGATTTTTATTTACTATGGTACATTTGGTAAAAGTCACATCTGACAGTGGCATCATTTGTGTGACTGAAACCATTTCTCTTTTATTATTATTTTTTATGTTAGAATTTAAATCTTTTTAAATTTTTAATTTTTTGAATCAACAATCAACAGTGGAGGTTTACATGTTGATCTTATCTTGATGTATGGCCTTTTTATAATAATAATAATGATTCCCTTATCAGTCCGGCAAGGGGAAATTTGGATTTCTCTGTGTTTTTGACCCAACCCATTGTACAGAAGCAGTGAGCTGCCATCATATGGCGCTCGGGGAGCAGGTAGGGGTTCAGTGTCTTGCTCAAAGACACCTCAACATGCTGTATGCAGACCGGGGATCGATCCTGCAGCCTTCCGATTGTCAGACGACCGCTCTACCTACTGAGCTATGCCGCCCCCTGTAACTGTATATGAGCATATACTAGATTTCTAACAGGTATAGATAAAACCACTATTCTGATGCCACACTTAAACAGCAGGGACATTTCAAGGTTCACGCTGGACACCATTATCACTTGTTTACATCACTACTATCTTCATGTGGATACTTTACTTATTATTACACTTAATGTGTCTGCATCCACATGCACGCGCCCATATATTTACAAAGCAAAACAATCAATCCCTCCAATTTAAGTCGTTTTGTGTGAGACCCCTTCTGTCACACAATCAATCATTTATTTTCAATCACCCTTCAATTTTCCTGAAAGTTTAAAATATTATATAAACACTTTTGAATCGAACCTATATGCACACACAATCATGCTTGGGATTGAATGAGCTATATATTTTCTTTTGTCTCTGAAACTTGTCATATAAAATTCATCGTAAATATCTAAACAATCAGGTTTTTATCCTGATTGCATGTATTCACAGTATGCTTTACTGAGCCAACCACTTTGGTGTAACTTCCTGCTAATAGGATACTTAAGAGCGCCAACTAGTGGTAAATGTATGAATAATCACATACTAAGAACAGAAGATAAAACCGGTATAACATTTAGAGAACCGAACGAAAACAACCAAGCAACAGCCAAAAAACCTAAACAGTTTTAGAATAACGTCAGCGGAACATTGACGGAAGTAAACCTATAACAATGCGAGAACGTAACAAAACATTCCAGTTTTACCAAGTGACAACCAAAAACCTAACGAAGGTGACCCTAAGGGAACTAGAACATTCTGTGAACTAAAAATGGTTAGTTCCCTATTTTTTGTCTCTTTGGAGTGACTCGATGCATATGGGGGTGGCGTAGCTCAGTTGGTAGAGTGGTTGTCTGGCAATCAGAAGATCAAAAGTTTAATCCCCGGTCCTGCAGTAAGCATATCGAGGTGTCCTTGAGCAAGACACTGAACCCTTAACAGCTCCCTGAGCGGTGGCTGCTCACTGCTCCTGTCAAAATAGGTTCGGTTAAAATGTGGAGAACTCCAAACGTCTTCCTTGTGGGACTGGACGAGGGTGTTAAGAGACATTCTTTATTTTGTGTACTCCGTTGTATATATAAACCGTATTATTGTACTGCTGTTTACTGAGATGCTTCGTTTCCGCCACAAGGGGGCGTAAGTGTACCGATTGCGTCATCATGCGTTGGGGGTCAGGCTCAGTTTTGTCCCGCACTCAAGAGTTCCCTCCATGACCAGGCATGTATGTGAGGTTCGCAATTTGTCCCCAATAAATATGCCATAAGGACTGAAGATTAATATTGCCTCCGTCAGGTTATTCCTCCAAGTTCTGTGACGGTGAAGCTGCAAAGCTCAACAACGGGAATCGATTTCTTATCTATATTCGACAATCCAAGCAAGGGAATTATAAGAAAGTTGCATCCCTTCAAGTGGATGAGAAATCTATTCAGAAAAGTTTCGTCATACAAACAGGTGACATCTTTAAGTCTGAAGAGACTTTAGGCATCCCTAACCTCAACCAACAAAAAGGTTGGCTTCACATGCAAAGAAGAGACCGTTTATGTTAGGAACGAACCACCATCCTTGATCAAAGATAGGGGCTCAAGAGTACATATGTCGTCATAGTACAATGATTGTGATTGCAAATACTCCTCCCTACTCCGCTGTGAATAGTACTCGTCACTACTGAATGTCCACTCAATGACCAACTTGCATATGATCCCAGCCCTTTTTATGTCATGCAACTAACTGTATTATTTATAAAGGTGGTGCTGTTTGAAGTCAGCTCATACTGAAAATGTCACCCTTTTGGGTGACGAAATATTTCTGAATAAACCTTTTGTCCAGTTGAGCCACTACACCTTTTTGTGATTCCATGTGCAAGTTGGCCGTTGACTGCACGTTCAGCGGTAATGAGAACTATTTACAGAGGATTGCGGAATTAGTTGCTATAACAGTATTTTGAGTACATCTACCGTTATCTTACAATGCAATGCAGTACAGTGCTTGATTTGTAGTATGCGTGTAGAAGCAAGAATGAAGAGGATAATGCAGGAGGCGAATGAGAGGACAACAATATAGCGGGAGGAACCTCGATGTAACCTCCAGTCCGGAAGGTGGCAGTAATGCTTTCTTAGCTTTGTCCTAGCCTCCAGTCCATCGATGCGCGGGAAGGTGTTTATTAATGTTGTGTGGAGTTAACTTCGTGAACATTTTCTAAAATATTTAAATATTTCAGCCATATCAAATTGGAACTGATCGACAGAAATCTTTTTTAGAGAACAAACTGCATTTTTTGGATTAACGCTGCTTGTAACAACGATATCAAGCTACACATCGGTAGGAAGACGAGGCTAAATGAAAAGAAGACTGTTGGTAGGAAGGCTAAAACCTGACTCCGGTAAGTTGACAATGCTATGCTATTTGGTTTAATTTACTTTAAGAATAATCGTTTACTACGTTACTACGTTTTAAGATATTTATCATAAAACGTTTCTATGAGGTCTTTGAGGTCTGTGATGTTGGAAAGAGACTAGTTGACCTGCGTTTTTGCGCTGCTGACAGAAATGTCAGCGATAAGAATTTATCATTTGGTCCACTTACCCCGCTGCCATCAGTTTTTTTTAATGTTCATACTTATTACCTGCGGTTATTGTGAAAACGTTGGTTGTAAAATAAATCAACTGATGATGGCCCGCGTATAAACAGATACGCGGGCCATCGTCACTGACATTCTTGTTCCTCGTGTAGAATATAGGATCTATTTGCTTCCTCGGTGTACAAGAAGGGACAATCAAGTGAATAGCGAACTGATTCAACGTTTTATTAAATGTAAAGTAGGTACTTTGTTCTGAACAAATATCTTATTGTAATCACGGTTCAACTAAAATGGCTCGATATGGGAAATGAGCAAACATCAATTGGGACTAAGGATGCAACAGTAATTAATGAATCCCCGGATCGGTCCGTATATTTGTAGCGTTTTAATAATACAGTTTCCGTATCTTTATATTTAAGAACAGAATACGAATGCATTAATTTTAACATGATGATAATCGTATTACCTTATTTCTATTTTGCCTATAGATGCATAAAATGTTCTATTCAGATGAATGGTAGCGTGACTGTCTAGGCCTGATTATTGATTGCACATTTTTCGTACGATGAAAAGTAGTCTGGTGGCCACATCTGGCGTGTTTGCATTCTAGATATAGATTAATATGCAGTGTTCCTATAAAGGAGGTTGTTGTTGTTGTTGTATCTTCATTCCATTATCATTCTGTTATCCTCTCAGTGTTGTATGCTGTAAATTGTGTTTTATTTTGTGTGCACCACATCTATTGCACACCTATATGTATTTGTAGAGATCCCTCCTCTGTTGCTCTCTATGATATTTCTTCCTATTTTTTCTCCCTGTTAAAGCTTTTTAAGGGAGTTCCTTATCCAATGAGAGGGTCTAAGGACAAATTGGTGTGTTCGTGTAAAGCCCACTGAGGCAAATTTTTAGTTTGTTGGGTTATACAAATAAAATTGACTTGACTTACCCTCTCTACATTATGAATTCAAGATGAATTAAAATAAAAAAATACTTTCTAGATTTTACAATGTGTAGGTGTTTTCTCTTCTATATTCTAACGAAACAGGGTACATATTTGTATAGATATTAGATGTAAAAAAGTGCATAAAGTGCAACATCAAATTGGTCACTTAGATAAGATGCTTACTCCTTTAATGATTATCTCCTTTATAGGGACAGTGCATGTAAATTTGCCAGATTTAGCCATGAGGCTCATTTCATATGTTGCCTCAAGCAATTAGGGGTTAAGTGTCTTGCTCAAGGACACTTCACACTTTTTGAAGGAACTGGGGATTGAACCACCAATCTTATAACTAATCAGATAACCACTCTACCTCTTAAGCTATACCGCCCCCATCATGTTATGTTATCACGTTACCTTATGTAGAAGTTCTAGATGGGTCTTCTATGTCAATTTGTTGTTAATTTCTCTCTGATGTTTCATACAATAGTTCAGGACATAGTAACACTTAATAGTTTTTTTTTAATCAGGTGAGGAAATCCAAAGTCACTAACCATTGAATATAACTGCTAACCTTTGGCTATGAAAACTATTTTTTTGTTTTGGAATTTATCAGAAATTTTTCTGGGGGACAGCAGCAAGAGATTATTAGATTTTTTTTTTATGTATAGACTCCCTTCGCTCCACCTGCAAGGCATACAGTTGTGTGATGGTGATGTAGGAGACATCGTGTTAGAAGTGTTTCCACTCAAGTAACCAACAGTGGCAAACCAATGCTTGCAGTCAGTTCTTTTTTTGTGACTCTCGTCATTATGCTGAATCCAAATTGTTCCCACACAGCTGATTTGAGACAGCTTTATCTCTTCAAATTTGCTCATCTGTCTTGTCAGTACTCACCATTGTCATTGGAACTGAGAGAATATTTGTTATTCTCCAGCCTATGTTTGCCTACAGAGTAATGATAGACCCGATATAAATTCTGATCAGCCCCAGAGATGTTCTGTGAATCTGAATGTACAAGGTGCATGTAATCTTCAGCATACTAACCAAGTTTTAGAAACTATAGGGAAATGGCATGGATATCGTATTAACGTAGTCTATGTGTGAGTATTTAACCCTACGGGGGCATATGGAATGGGTTGAAAATACACCGTGTAATATTGCATCCCTATTGCAGACCTATTAAACTCTGGTCACAACATGTTCCCACTCCTCCCATCTGATAAGTGCTACAAAGCAATCCACACCAAAATAAGATATAAGAGCAGTTTCTTTCTGCAGGCCATCATTTTGATGAACAGTATTACTGTGTCACAGCCAATCCCTGTGTTGTAGATTTGTAACACCCAACGTCCATTCCACCTACTAGATATTTTAATGTCCTGATGCATGTTCAATAATCCAGTTAGGAGAATCACAAAAAGGTGATTTGGTTCAACTGGAAAAGAAGTTTATTCAGAAACATTTCATCACTCAAACCGGTAACGTCTTCAGTCTGCAAGCATCCCCACCCTCATAAACAATAAAACTGCCCAATGACCCAAAACAAGATTTCATGTGCTTGATCTGCCTGTGTTTATTGTCCTTTGTACGAGAAGTATGTGGAATAAAGGGCAATACTACACGCAGAATTATGGGTGTGCTATGGGTTCCCCAGTTTCACCTATATTGGCCAAGTTCCGTATGGAGGAAGTAGAGAAGAAGACTCTGACATTCAGAGACACATAGTCATTGGTTCGGATATTGGATATGTGGAGTTATTATTATTATTATTATCATTGTCATTATTAACCGAACCAAGGACTATGTGTCTCTGAATGTCAGAGTCTTCCTCTCTAATGATAATAATAATAATAATTATTATTATTAGAGAGGAAGACTCTGACATTCCGAGATACATAGTCCTTGGTTTGGATATGTGGATGTTACCTGAAATAAAAAATAATCCCAGGAAGTACCATATTCCACGGACCACATTAACTCGATGGCTAGCCACATCAAGTTCACCCAGGGAGGATGTTTTAAAAGTGACATGCTTTCTTGGATTGTGAAATTAAAATCGGTGACAGGGTACAATTAATTGTGAATGTTTACCATAAACCCACACATACCAACCATTATTTACTGTTTGACTCCCACCACCCACCCGCTGGAGCATAAACTGGGTGTCATTAGGAGTCTGTACCACCAAGCTAACAACCTCCCCACTGACTCAGTGGCCAGGGAAGGAGAGAAATCTCATATTAAACAGGCCCCGTGGTAGATAAGATATTCTTTATTAGTCCCACTGGGGGAAATTGCGGAAGTTTGGTGAAGTGTGGTTATCCCAATTGGCCATTTGTTTAAGCTAGGAAGCTTCCCAAACAGTGCAGCACCCAAGTGAAGGGAGAAGAGGGGCTACCTGAGGGCAAACTGGTGGTGACCAGTGAGGATTATGGAAGTGGCGGTAGTTTTGGAGCAGTTGAGACCCTTTTTTCCCCAAACATTGTGTCTCAATTCCTTTCAAACCCCAAAATAGACTGCATCAAAAGTTGCTCCACGCTAAGAATTGAGTTCATTGGCACAAACAGGGTAGTATAGTGTATGCTGTCAAATGCCAGGAGGACTGCAGTGATTTCCATACTGGGGAAACCAAGCAGATGCTGTACAAGAGGATTCAACAACACAGGAGAGCCAACATTTCAGGCTAAGACTTTGTGGTTTACCCCCATCTACAAGCTAGTGGCCACTCTTTCAAAGATGAGGATGTTCAGATCCTTGATAGGAAAGAATACTAGTTTGAATGGGGGATCAAAGACCACTTATGTTAAAGGGGAATGACCATTCTCAAACAGGGACAGGGGCCTGAGAGTCCATCTGTTGTCATCTCACAATGCTGTTATTGCAAATATTCCCAATCCATCTGTAAATGCTACTCATTACCACTGAATATGCAGTCAATGACCAACTTGCATATGAACTGTTGTGTGATATGTAATTGTGTTATGAGGGTGGGGATGCTTGCAGTCAGCTCAGACCTAAGATGTCACCTGTTTAAGCAATGGAATATTTCTGAATAGTCAACAAAGTCAAGATAGTTTCAAAATAGACTTTGTTGACTACCTGGATTATTGAGCTTGAAAATATGTTTTTCTTTTCGTTCATTTTGACATTGTTGTAACCCTTATCTTTGTGTGCACCCTGATTTATTTAATCTCTTTTAAAAGGAGTCTGGTGGGAAACATACTAGACTGAGAGCGGAGGATGAAATTGCGATAAATGTTGAAACGTACCAATGTTTTTTTTTTTATGTCCAGCCGACCTGATGCAACCATTTTGACTTTGTTGACTACCTGAATTATTGACCTTGCAGAGATGTGAGACTCACTTCCATCACTTAAACTGATTCACCTCTTTTTTTGTGATGCGAGACTCACTTATATCTTGAGACAGTGCTGTTGAAAATCAGTAGATGGCAGCAAAACAACAAAAACGTTTAAGCCGCGGTCAGGAACTAAGAGGGATGATGGTGTATGAAATTCTAAAACAAACACATTTAGATGGATCTGGTTCACAATGTTTCATAATGTCTAAAGATTAAAGGAGCAATATTTCAAATCCATAGAAACACTCATTGATTTTTTAAATAAAACCCTTATTTAACAAAGAGACTAACTGTAAACTTAATAAACAAAACAAGTAAGCAGAAAAAACACAAGCAAGCAGACAATACCTTATTATTAGATTACCTTGTATATTAGAAACTGAATCTGCAGTTCCTGAGACAGGCTGAGCTAACTGACAGAGAAAGTACAACCTCTGCTCGGCCTTTTGGATGATTGTGTCTTTGTTAGATGTCCACCTTTGGTCATGGGAGATTGTGGATTCTAGAATTCTAGGGTATCACCGTAGACACTGTGTGTATGTGTTTGTGTGTGTGTGTCTGTGGTGTCCACTGTCACCTACACAGTTTTGAGTGTTCAGTTTTTGATAGTGTTTGATGTGTTCAGTTCCAGATTGTTGTGGCTGTACCAAAGGACTGGTTGTTCAACATCCTATCTATATCACAAAAAGAGGTAAATCAGTTAAACTGGATTAAAAAAAATCAGAAACGTTTTGTTACTCTTACAGGTGACATGGTCAAAATAGTTCAATCAGGTTACAGGTGACATCTTTATAACTGCAGGCATCCCTGCCTTTATAAACAATATAGTTGCCAACCAATGAAGGATGGTTTCATATGCAAGTTTAGTCATTGCCTGCACATTCAGTGATAATGATTACTATTCACAAAGGATTGCTACTTAATATGCTGTCAATTACCACCTTGCATTTGAAATCATCCTTTGTTTTGGGTCATAATGCAACTGTATGGTGATGATGCTTGCAGTCAGCTTAGACTGAAGATGTCACCTGTTTGAGTGATGAAATGTCCTGAACAAACTTCTTATCCAGTTGAACCATTTCACCTTTTTATAATAATAAATAATGATTCCCTTATCAGTCCCGCGAGGGGAAAAGTTGGATTTCTCTGCATTTTTTATCCAACCTATTGTATAGGAGCAGTGACCTGCCAATTTATGGCAGGTCACTGCTCCTATACTCGGGGAGCCCTTAACTGCTCGGG
>OMLC01041357.1:14248-32512 GCA_900302585.1 Regalecus glesne
ATAGCATGTCGAGGTGTCCTTGAGCAAGACACTGAACCCTTAATTGCTCCCCGAGCAGTTAAGGGCTCCCCGAGTATAGGAGCAGTGACCTGCCAATTTATTGGCAGGTCACTGCTCCTATACTCGGGGAGCCCTTAACTGCTCGGGGAGCAATTAAGGGTTCAGTGTCTTGCTCAAGGACACCTCGACATGCTATATGCAGGACTGGGGATCGATCCTGCAACCTTCCGATTGCCAGACGATCGCTCTACCCACCCATACTACAGCTATGCCGCCCTATTGATTATGATTCCCTTACTTGGATTATTGAGCATGCATCAAGACAAGGGCAATGATGATTGTGTTGTCCGCAAACATCAGGAGTTCTAACAGACGGGTGTCCAGATGTGGATTAACTTGGGGAAGGTTAGGGTACTAGTGCTTATTGTCCAGGTGCTAGATGTGACCCCCCCCCTATCTCACATGCTGCCTTTTGTCTGTCAGGAAGTTTTAAAATCACTGGTAGATGGAGGATGGTACGGTGAGCCGGGTGAATTTGGAGTATTGGATATCTGTTGTTCTGTTTGGAGGGTATGCAAATTGCAGGGGGTCAAGTGTGAGGGGGCTAATTTGGCGAATGAGGGATTTAACCAGCTTCTCAAAACACTTGCTGGCTATAGGAGTGAGGGCAATAGGATGCCAGTCATTCAGAGTGGTCACTTTCTGTTGTTTAGGAATGGGAACGGTGGTGGTCGATTTGAATCAGGTAGAGATAGTCTTGAGCGAAAGGGACGGGTCAAATATATCTGTGAATAGTCCCGCTAGCTGGTGAGTGCAGACCTTTAAGACATGTTCAGGAATGCTGTCTGGGCTAGCTGCCTTGCATGGGGTGCATGAAAGTGCGGTGAACTTCTGCGTCACTGATGGAGAGAGATTGGGGAATGGCTCAGTTCAGTGGTTTGCCTTGCAATTGGAAGGTTATAGGTTTGACCCACAGTCCTGCAGAAAGCATGTCGAGGTGTCCTTGAGCAAGACACTGGACCCCTAACTGCTCCCCGAGTACCATATGGTGGCAGCTCGCTATTCCTATAGTCCTGTAATAATCCTATAATTTTGTTACCAAAGTCTTGAACAGTGGATTGTGATACCTTCACTCCTGCCCTCTGTAGGTTGTTGCTGATGTCATTGACAGTTGTTATGGGGTTTTTCTTTACTGCTCCCACAATGATTCTGTCATCAACTGCTGATGTTTCCCATGGTCTACCAGTTCAATATCTGTAGTTTAGTACATCAGTGGCTTCTTTCTTCATCTTGAAATTCAAAACAGTTGTACTGGCTATGGCCAGTGTTTGTGCAATGGCTCTGATGATTTTCCATCTTCTCTCCGCTTCCAAATTCCTTGCCTTTCTCTCATGGACAGCTCTCTGATCTTTATGTTGGTTAAACCTCTAACTATAAATACAGTCTGCACAGGCAAAAGCTGAAACTATTTATTGTTTGAATAATGAATGTAATTCATTATTGGGCAAAAAAAAGCTGTCAGTCACATGTTCTAATAATTTTGCTCACTTGAAAAATGGGTGGGTTCAAAAAAAGGCGTTGTCTTCTAAGTTGTGTATCAGATATAGATGTAAGTACCTGGAAATAAAAGCTGAAACGCTGATCTCTTCTCTCATATTCAACTTTGATGTCAAACCCAAATGTTTTCAGTTTACAGTAAAAATAAAGGGATTGACCTCGCTTTTCTAATAGTTGTGGAGGGGAGTGTATAGGGGGACAAGGTTTTGACATTATTAGTAATAGCAAGTTTCTTTCAATATTTTTC
This sequence comes from Regalecus glesne, assembly GCA_900302585.1. Lineage (NCBI taxonomy): Eukaryota > Metazoa > Chordata > Actinopteri > Lampriformes > Regalecidae > Regalecus > Regalecus glesne. Next base: position 16,053 of record OMLC01041357.1, read on the forward strand.
AGTGTTTTCAATATTTTATTTTTCATTCTCTGTAGATTCATCCTCAAGATGAATGAAGCTAATTGATGATCGAGTCTAGGGCCTGAAACCATCAAGAATCGGAGAAAAATGGAATGAAGAAGGCAACATCATCACTCCACCTGCAGTCTCAATCTCCAATGGTATGTTGACATCATGGGATGTGTGCGCAGACTATAAATAAATAGATTTAAGATGATGATTGTCACTCCTGTACAAGTACACTCGTTTGAAATTCTTTGTCTGAGTCTATTACAGAAAGACGTAAAATAAAGATAAGAAAATAAATTACAAATATATGATAAAATATAAGGGTTGGCATTGCTCAGTTGGTAGAGCAGTCGCCTGGCGATCGGAAGGTTGCAGGTTTGATCCCTGCACCTGCAGAGAACTGTGTCGAGGTGTTCTTGAGCAAGACACTGTTCCCCTAACTGCTCTGCCCTCTGATAGACTGGTGACCTATACAGGGTGTACCCCACCTTTCACCCAATGAGAATGGAGATAGGCTCCAGTTCCCCTGCGACCCGATTTCGGATAATCTTTTGATGATGGATGGATGAAAATAAATAAATAAACAAATTGATACTATAACAGGATAAATGACAAAATAAGTAAAGGTAAGAATAAAAATCAAGTATAGAAATTGATAATGGGTGCATATAAAAATAGTCGTCGAAGACATTGCATAGGTTGAAGGTTTTTGTGTGTGTGGGTGGGTGTGTGCGTGTGCGCATGTGTATTTTATCCAGAAGTCTTTCGGCCTGAGGAAAGAAGCTATTTCCTCAGTCTGCTGGTGTGTGTTTTAAGTGTCCTCTATCTCCTCCCTGAAGGCAGTTGGGGGAACAAGCTGTGTTGTGTGGGTGTTCTTGATCCTTAATGACCTACAGGGACTTCCTGCTGGGTGTACAACTTCTGCTGACTTTTGTATACTGGGCAGCACACAGCTGGGGAGTGTGCGCAACCCTCTCTGGCACCTTGCAGTCCTTCCTGGTACAGCTGCCATACTAGGTGGTGAAACAGCCTATCAGCAGGTATTCTGTGGTGCCCCTCTAGAGGTCTCTGAGGATTTGGGCCTCAGGCCAAATTTCTTTAGGCACCTGCATATGTGTTGGGCCCTTTTAACAACAGTGGTGGTGTGGCTAGCCCATGTCAAGTCTTTGTTGAAGTTAACTCTCAGATATTTGAAATTGTCAAACCCTATCCACCACGGTGCCGTTGATGGTCATGGGGTGTGAACAGTGACCTTATTGGTCAGTGATGCTCGGTGACAGGTGTCACAAAAAAGGTGGATCGGTTCAACTGTAAAAGAAGTTTATCAAGAAATATTTTGTGACTCAAATAGGTGACATCTTCAGTCTGGGATGACTGCAGTACACATTACCTAGTACTCAGTACCTCTGAATGTGCAGTCATTGACCAACTTGCATATGAAACCAGCCTTTTGTTTTGTGGCATATAACTCTAATAACAAAAAATGTGAATCGGTTCAACTGGATCAGAGGTTTATTCAGAAACGTTTCGTCACTCAAACAGGCGACTTCTACAGACTGAAGATGTCACTGTTTGAGTGATGAAAAGTTTCTGAATAAACTTCTGATCCAGTTGAACCGATTCACCTCTTTTTGGGATTTCCATACCTGGCATATTGAGCATGCATCAAGATGTGTAACCTTAATGTTTATACATTTATAAGCGTGGGGCTGCTGCAGTCAGCTCAGACTGAAGATATCACCTGTTTGAGTGATAAAAAAATTTCTGAATAAATAGCTTATCCAGTTAAACCAATTCACCTTTTTTGTGATTCCCTTAATTGGATTATTGAGGATACATCAAGACATCAGTGAGAGGTGGTTGTCCTTGCACCACTTTACCAGAGTGGTAGCCTCCTCCCTGAAGGCTGTCACGTTGCTGTGGGAAATCGAACTCACAACTGGTGTGTCATCTACAAACTTTAGACTAATACATATTATATATTGCTTGGCAACATTTAAAAGGAAGTTAAAATAGTGTCATTAAAGTCAAAAAGCCTTGTTTGCAGAAATTGGAAAGTGATTTGTAGAAGTGGCTTCCACCTCCATTAAAGTGAATATATTCTTGTTGAACAAATGAAAATATAGAATAAGTGCTGGCATTTAGGTAGCTAGAGCAGTAAAACCAGAGTTTATTTTTTGGATAAGTTTATAATGAACTTTAAAATTTGATTGCTTTCGTTCATGTCAACTCAATTTCATTGATATGGTCTATCGCAGGGCAGAGCAGTTAGGGGAACAGTGTCACTCTAAAGGACACCTTGACACACTTCTCTGCAGGTATGGGGATTAGACCTGGATCCTTCCTATTGTTAGACGACCACTCTACCCCCTGAGCTATGCTGTCCCAAAACTGAGCTATGCCACCGCAAAACTAAATATGGTTTATTTACATTCTACATGGTCGTTTATTTGCACTGTCCCTATAAAGGAAGTTATTGTTGTTGTTGTTGTTGTTGTTGTTGTTGTTGTTATTAGACTCCTGATTACAGTTTTAGTAAGCCAGATGTGTCTGTTCCTTTTGAGATCTTGAAAGGAGATGACCCAAGAATCAAGAGAAATACTCCAAGACGATCTATCGGTAAATAATAGACATGTGAAGTATACTTAAACTCATTCTACAGTATTAAAGATGTCACTTGTGTAATACATGTTATTATTTTTTCAGCAGTCATTATTTGCTTGTTGATGATTGAACATTTTTTCTTTGTAGATGAATAACCGATGTAAAAAGCTTAGACCACTTCAGACCTCAAGTCCTATTGAGGAGAAGATGAATCTGGTGGAGCAAGGCAATGAGAGTGACAGATCTGTGTCCCCAGTTCTCTTTGTTTGTGAAGAGGATGCATGGAAAGAATCAAAGAGTGTGCCTGTCCCCACCCAGGAACTTCAATGCAATGTGCAAAACGCAAAAGGGTAAGGGACATTATAAAATAAGGGGTTTCTTTTGGTAAACATGAAAACAGTTTTTTTTTAGATAACCGCAAACTAAGAATGCAATACTACCAGTATCTTATTGGGTGTCATTCTGATATTGTTCCCATATGCTAGTATATGCATTCATAAAACCTCCCCCATATAATCCTACCCAATACCTAACTCGACAATTCTTATGGAAATTGTGAAGTGAGCATTGCTTTTTTAACCATTTGTACGACAAGAGCAGGAGACAGAGCCAGATGTGATGTGGATTGATGGACAAGAAGCAGATTATCACATTAGTAGTCCAAACGGAGTGAGAAATGAAAAGTTACAAGGGTGTGTAACTTGGATGAATGCAGACAGCCCAGACATGGGCATGGTGCATCATATGGGCAGCAGAACATTTTGGTTTATTTTATTTTTTACCTCAGCTATTTTTTGTGGTTACATGTCAGCCATATTTTCTGCTTCAATGGGTTAAAACTACATGGAGCTATGTAAAACAAGACAAGAAAAGAAGTTTGATCTGTTTGAAAATTGACTCTTTTTGGACCATTTCATGCGTCACGAGTAGTCTCCACGTCTTGTCGACAGGTATTGGGCGCAAATCAATGAATACAGGGATAACAGCCAGGGCTTTCAGCCCAATCCATAGGGTTGGTGGTTCTATCAGGAAGACCATCTGATGCAAAATTTTGTCAAATCGGTGTGCAGACTGAAAAGGGGGCTGCGGTGGCTCAGTGGTTAGTGAATTCACTTCAGGAACCGACAGGCCAGAGACAGCAGGTTCAAATCCACCACGGGGCTTCAGCAAGGGCATTTGGGCTTAATTCCCCGAAGCTCCATGTAGTCCCCACAGAATGTGGGGACTAATTGTGAAATGTAGAAATGGGTCTTTAGTATGCAGATTGACAAAATCATACCGGATTGGTTGAGGTCACCATTGTGGCTACCCTCACATGGTACCAGTGGAAATTATAAAATCCTCTGTAGTGACCCCTGAAAAACAGTTACCAGGTCAAAGAAAGAAGATTAGTCCCTGTATTTTGGGGGTGGACATGCAATAAGATGGAGTATTGGGGATTAAAGCAGGATGTCCTTCCTTACACCTTGCGATGGGATCAAACTTAGAATGCGTGCCTTGTCATTTCTTGATAGGCTTGCTCTAAAGTTAAGTTACCATGACCCCATGGAATCTGTTTAAAAATGATTAAGATAAATGCCTAGTTCCACCAGTGGCCATAAAACAGAACAATACAACCTTGTGGTTTTTTACATTAAATATTAAAAATAAATTAATGTGTATTCATCATCATGGAATCTAATGATCTACTTAATCAACACATACACAATTAGTCAACACAAGCATAGTATCACAATAAAAGAGGTGAATCAGTTCAACTCACAATTCTTCTCACAGTTTTTCAGTCACAGACTGAAGAACTCACCTGGTGAGTGACGAAACGTTTCCAAATAAACTTCTGATCCAGTTGAACTGATTCACCTCTTTTTTGTGATTTCCATACCTGGATTATTGAGCATGCATCAAGATACAAGCATAGTATCATCTTTGTTCAGGAAAACACAAAGTTTAATGTTAAAATGTCACTAACAGATTTTTTGTTTTTGAATTGCTTAATCAGAAAGTGTTATACATCTGATTAAAATAAAACATGTTTTCAAAGTCATTATTATAACTGCAATGGTATTAAGTACTTAAATTGGCCCTTAGTATTGGTATCTATGTGCTTGTACCTGGTCTGAAAAAAGTGGAATCATTGCATCTCTACCTTTAGTTAATACAGACTTCGTTGACATCTTTGGTGTAATCCTGATTTTGGGATGTTCACACAAAATACAAAAGGTGTTTGTGTGATCTGGATATAGATTTGAAAGATTAAAATCACTGACTTTTCTCTTAATTTTTGCCGTTGTATACCTACCCATCAATATTGAATTTTCCTATGGAAGTGGTGAAACTAAATCTCGATGCATGTTTGCTCTCAGCAAAACTAGATATTCAGCTCAAATCTTGAACTTGGAGAAATGATGAGTTTTTTTTAGAATCTGAGTAAATTTTGTGTTAAAAATTAATTATATGTGATCTATAAATGTTTTGAGCCACTGCATATTGACTGTCCCCCTGCAGCGAAGAGTACAGTACGGGCAAGAAGTTATCAAAGACCTACCATGGAAGCTGGAAAACTAATGCAATATGCACCAATAACCAGTGCGATTTGCACTTTTTTGCTTTTTCTTTTTCTTGTGTTTTGCACTTGGTTAAGAAGTAAGATAATTTTATGTCCGGCTTTTCATTGAGTTTATACAAATCTATAACCTAACTGTTGCTTTTCAAACATTTTATCAAACTTATTCACATTATTCTGACAGTACATTGTTCAGTTACTAAAGAGACATTGCCATACTCAATTGCTTCTTAACCTAGCTATTGTATGCGTTTACTTCTTTTTCCTCAGGAAGCTAAAAGTGAACCCAACAGTACAAGACCCTCAAACTCCATTTCAAGGAGGAAACTCAAAAGATCAACGCAGGCAGTTGGAGAAGTGCACGCATGCTGGGACAGACTTTAATTCTTTCCTCCTAAAGCTTCAAGAAGCTGGACAGGCCAAAATTGCATGGTGAATTCACATTATAGTATCATTGTCTAACTTCATTCTGCTGTTTTTTTACCCTGATGATAATATTTTCATAATTGGGACAGCTTTATATTAGATATATTTTATTCTTGCTTGGTATGCTCTTTTGAATTACGTATAAACACTGTACAACATGAATAACGAATACACCTTTTTTAAGCCAGAGGAAGCCACCAGACACACCAAAAGTGGCCATTCCCCCATCAGAGCCTGAGGATGATTTCCTAATCCTGGAGGATGATGCCCCTATAAGGTTCACTATTCCAAGAAAAAGGGACTACTGTAATGGTCAGTCCAGGCAGAGACAAAGCAAAGGCTCAGGGCCCCATGACAAACTAAACTCAAAAGACAAGGAAATGAAAGAAATCTCATCAGAGGAGGCAGGAAAGCAGCAGAAGTCAGGAGCTGTAAATTGTTCAAACAGAAAAGAAATTAAAACTGTCCATCCAAGAATAAAGAAGGGGAAGAAGGGCAACTCATGCAGCCCTCCAGCCATAAAGAACACCCTGCACAAGATGAGGATAAGTCCAAGAGACGATAGACGTAAGGTTGAAAAGTATTTATGGTCCAGCCATAAGAACTCTACTTGTGATTCAGTGGAAAAACAGCATAGTAAGAAGCAGCAGCATTATAACACACCATCCAGAATAAGCAAAGGAGGTGACCAAATTAAGGAGCACACCAGTAATGAATCTGTTAAAAGAAAATCCACTTCAAAGGTAGAGAAAAAAATTAAAATATCTGCCAAGGTGGGGGGAGATAAACTTGTAAAAGATGGTGGCAAAAGTGCAAAGAAGAGGAGGAAGTCGGCACAGGGGACCAGGAAAAGACTACAGGGGTCAGATGAATGTGAAGAGCCTCTTCCTGTGGAAGCTCTCCAGCAGCAACACCAGGAATTAAACAGCATAGAGCAAGAAAGTCCTAGTTACCTGGATTCTCCAGTACAAGAGGCGGAGCAGAATCTTGCTTCAGGTATGATCATTCTAACATTTATACCTTTTCATATGTATTCAGTTTGTTGCAGGCTATTTGTTTTCTACTTGTAAATGACTGGATTATCTTGTGATGGCTTACTCCATGGGTGTTTGTAAACACACATTTCTCTATCAAATCTGGAAAGTAGAAGCCATGAGGCCCAAGCACATGAACTAGTTTCACTATTAAGATAACTAGATTGTGAGTTTATTGGCTTACATAAAATATTTGAGTGTACTAACTTAAAGGTTTTGGATTCTTATTAACTTTGGGTGATCCCATGGACAGGAGCTATAAGAATTGCCTCTTTTCACGATGATCTCCATTAACCCTCTGGTAGCTGGTGCAAGCATTTTGAAATAGAACGCGAGAGACATAATCATTTTTGGAAAAAATTGGTATTTACAAGTGTCAATGATGTTGATGTCTCTATGGCCATGTATCCCCACTGTGTGCTGTAAATTATTTTGATTCCAGGGGTAATCTGACCCCAAGAAAAGCGGTTGGAATCATTGTAAAACAATATTAAAAGCACTATGTAAAGATAAGTCCACTTACTATCTATTCCTCTTACCAGCGATCTCAATTATTTATATTGTACATATTGAGCGGGGACTCCTAAACTTTTTCATGCTGTGAGCCACCTGTGGAGTACTTACTACTTATTCAAATTACTTGGTCAAAAAGAAAAGTGCAATTTCTTTTTCGTTAGATAAAAAAAAATTCAAGATAGAAAATGCTCATGTTTTTTCTCTGTCCAAACAAACCATATTCAGGGGTTGACGCTATAGAGAAATAGATCGGAAGTCCACAATAGGGCAAATCTATCACCAGTGGATTTTTTTCTTCCGACTGATTTCTTGGATTCTCTTATCAGTCCCACAAGGGAAAACTTGGAATTCTCTGGATTTGACCCATCCTATTGTATAGGAGTAGTGAGTTGCCACCATGTATCGCTCGGGGAGCAATTAGGGGTTCAGTGTCTTGCTCAAGGACACCTTGACATGTTTTGTGCAGGACCGAGTATCAAAACTGCAACCTTCCAATTGCCAGACAACCGCTCTACCAACTGAGCTATCCCGCCCTGATTTTAAGTATTTTGTTCTTGTCATCTAAATTGCCATTCAAGGCATTAAGTTTGGGGCTAACAAGCAAGCATGTTTGCCACAATTAGTCATTGAAACGTACATCTGGGGCTTCACTCAGGCTATGTACCCCATATCCGACAACACTAGCTACCTACTTGTTTCTTCATTTTAAGGCTGCAAGTAATGGCATGGTTCATCGGACGTAAATGCATTGGCTATTTCTTATATAATAAATGCAGACAGACAGTAGACATTTCAACCAAAGGCTAGGCACCGTTAGTGCTCAAACGTCAGCTAGTCTTTCTATCTCTCAAATAGATTGGCAGTCACGTCACACTTGACATCTTGGGGCCTCTGGTAGCATATGCGGTTAAGCTGAAGTTTAACGCATCTCTGCATCATGAAGTTGGGTGTTCGAATTCCAGCTGAATTCCAACCACTGTTAGTGGGGTATAATTGGCGAAGCCTCACATGGGTATAGATAAGGGTTATGTTGGATAAAGTATTCCTGGTTTGCTAGTGTCTGGCCGAGCAGGGTGCTTTCCCCACGAGACCGCGATGTGTGAAGTAGCGAGAGCTACTCTTCACCTGACTTGGAGGAGACACATGCTACAGCTTGTCAACCTGTCAACACTCTAGAGGGGCATCAAAGCGACACAGCCATAGGTAATTCGGGGGAGGGGGGTTGACAAAAAAATAATAATAAAACACTTGACACTTTGAATGCTTAAGGAAAAAGTAGTTTAAGAACCATAGTGAAAGACTTAAAATAAACCAGAAAAAATCCATTGGTGATGGATTTTCACTGGGCTAAACAGTTGAATAAGTTCTCTCATTTGTGTCTTCTTGTCCTTGGTTTTTGTAAATTATTCCAATGATTAAGGATTATGGACCCTGGGCTATCTACCCAAGAGATTTTTGACTTTTACTGCTGCCTGGATTGTAATGCTGTATTTGGGAATTCAGACTGAAGAAAAAGATGCCAGCTGAGCTTGTCACTGACTAAGCTAACTGGTTTGCACAAAGAAAATGCTACGTGACCAAAAATGAATCCTTGTGGGAAAAGTTGGAACAGGTTTTTAGCAGAATGTCAATGATCTGCAGTGATGTTCCCCACCTGATTCCTGACTTTAGAGATGTATAATTCTTGAATGGAGGGCAGGTTGGCCCCAATTAATGTCTCTGCAGATCTAACTGTCTGTTGAAGTCTGTCACTGGCTTGTTTGATGGCCAGTCCAAACCAGACAGTGACGAATTTGTAGAGGACAGACTGAATTATTGCTGTGTAGAACTGTATCAGTAGTTCCTGAGACAGGTTGATCATTATCCTCCCTTGTCCCACTACCTCCACAGTGTTGAGGGACATCCCAGGACAGAGCTAAATCTCTTAACTAGTTAATCAAGTCTCTTCCTATCCGCAGCTGAGTTGCTGCTGCCCCAGCAGACCACTCCATAGAAGATGGCTGGTGCTACCTAACACCATGTTGTAAAAAGTCTTGAGGAGTGACCCCTGACCTCCAAAAGACCTCAGTCTCTTTAGTAGATACAGTCTGCTCTGGCCCTTCTTATACAATGGTCTCGAGTGATTGGTCCAGAATTACCCATCTACAGGCTAGCTTTCAAAGATGAGGATATTCACATCCTTGATAGGGGGGAATGCTGGTTTGAAGGGGTGTTAAAAGGCCATTCATGTTAAAAAAGAATGACTAATGCTCGAATAGTGCTGATATATACACACACACACACACACACATATATATATGATGTATATGTGTAAATATTTGGATGTGGAGCTCTAGCAAATAAACATGTTCAAAAAGATATACAATTTTTTAAAGAGTTATCAAGATGATTAATAGCTTTAATAACCAAGTGTTATATTTTCTACATGGGGATATTTGGGTTGGACATAGATATTAGATAATTGTTTATACGTTGTATACAAGATAGAGTATTATTAATTGATGACTAGTCCCAAAGGGCTATGAATACTTCAGTATATAATTCCTCCTACTCCTTTTTGAACATGTAATATTTCACTTGTGTTTATGAGAATTTTGTCTGTTGAGTTTTTATAGATTTGTTGTGCATTTCAATTTTGGGGTTTTTCGATTCGTTTTTTTGTGCGTTTGTTTTACAAGTAAGTTCATTAAATCAAAATCAAATCAATTATCAGATGAAGTGGTGGTGGTAGCTAATAGGAAAATCATGACATCACCTGACCTTAATATGTTTATTGTGGATGTCATACATTGGGCCTGGTATGACCGACTTGGTATTGTTCAACTTAGTTTAAAAAAAATGCTTGTATAGAGGCATCCGAATTATCCTGAGACTGATAAATACAGTAGCAAAAAATCTAGCTTTAAATGTGGCTTGTTCTTCTTGTTGGTTCTGATTGCTCTGAATGAGAACCCTTAAAATTATATATTTTCTGGATGGTATCACTTTAATAGTTCATAATCAATGGGACTCTGGCTATCACAGACTGTGTAAATCCAAACGGTCCAAATGCAGTATTGATTGCAGAGATAACTTCCTGTTTTGTATCTGATATGTATGTCTTGTATCTTTAGTGTTCCAAGAAAAAAAACAATCGAAACGCCAAGCAAAAAGTGAGGCTAAGCAGACCAAACCTTCCAGTAGTGTTGGTGGTGAGAAGCACATATCTGAAGACAGCCCGTTGCCTCGGAAGAGACAACGTAACCTACCTGGAGAGTGGTGGATATCTTCCATGAAGGACCCAGAGAAAAAAGAGGTGGGGGACACACCGCTCATGCTCAACAAGTCCAAACAGAACCGCCAGCAATCCAAAGCACTTTCTGCTGTAAAAGCAAGGAATAATGTGGATCTAACAGAAGGTCTTAAGAAGCGGTCTTTACCTGCATCCAGGAAGACCACACGACAGGAAGATAAGAAAAAGTCACCAAAACCCAGCAAAGACCAAGAGAAGCAAAGTAGAATACCTAGTGGGACTATACATGTGGACAGAGATATCCCTGGAGTTGTGGCAAAACAGATCCTAGACCAGGAAGACAAGCTGCAGGTTCTTAGTCAGGGTGAAGATTCTGGACAGATCAGCCCCATGGACCTTTCATCAAAACAGCAAAGCCATACCTCAGGTCAGCACAATGATTTTTGCATACAGCTAAACACACAGTTAAACCTTGTAAATACATAAATAGCCAAAACATTATGGCCACTCACAGGTGGAACAACATCGATCATGTCCAAACAAGGGTATGTGTCACAGTTTGGGTAGCTTTTATGATAAGTAAACAATCAAGTCTTGTATATGATGAGTTGGAAGCTGTAAAATTGATAGGAGTAACGACCTGAGTGACTTTGACAAGGGCCATATTCCTATGGCCAGGAGTAACCTGAAAGGGTAAGGCTTGTGGGGTACTCCTTGTCAGCAGTGGTGAATACCCACTGACAGTGGTCTGAGGAGGGGCAAACCACAAACCGACAGCAGGATGTTAGCCTGACAAGGGTCATGTTGGGGGGGGCAAAGTTCCGGAGCACCCAGACTGCATGCATCATTCAGGAATGGTTTGAGGGATATGGTGAGGTGTTCAATGTGTTTCCCAGGCCTCTAAATTCTCCAGATCTCAATCCACTTAAGCGTTGCTGGGATGTGCTGGACCAGCAAGTTTGATCCAGAACAGCTCCACCTTGCAACTTAAAAGACTCTAATGATCTGATGCTAATATTTAGATGCCACTTGGCACCTTCAGGGGTCTTGTGGAGGCCCTGCTTTAGTGAGTAAGTGCTATTTTGGTAGCACACAGAGGACCAAAAGTAGGCAGGTGGTCATAATGTTTTGGCTCATCCATTCATAAGACTGGACTTTTGTTCCATTTTCAGAGTCAGAATCTTTTTCTTCTAACTTGGTATATGTTTTAATTTGTTTTTGTATTTTCCACAGGGAATAAAAGTTGTGACATTACATATGGTCACACATCCAGCATAAAAAGGCCCAGCATACCAGCCCCTGCCACTATTATTACTGGTTCTGCTCATGTTAAGTCCCCAGTTTCAGAGAAACGTAGAAGGAGACCTGTGAGTAACTGGTGGATGGTCAGTGACAAACCTGCAGATGCAATGAGTCTTTTCTCGAATTCTCCAAGTCCTAATCCCAACGACCTGAAAACACATGAGATAGGAAGAAAGCAGTCCAAGTCACAGAAGTCCTTTGCACTTGAAACCCCCAAAAATGACAATGTGGTGGACTTTGCAGAGAGAGCTGCTCATTCACTAAAATATGTCAATTCTCCAAATACTGTGCGGCGTTCTATGGATAAATTTAAAGACATTTTCACTAATGCCACAGAGACTCGTGTTTCCAGTCATGGAAATGCATATCCGGAAAATAGGCTGAAAATGTTATTCCCAGTCATCGAGGAAACTTCTGAGAAGAGTGGCCACATCCATAACTATCCGACTAAACACCCCATCCAAGAACCTGCTGCTGACATCTGTCCTAATGCAGCTCGCAACACCATAGTCACAATGGATTATGCTGAAGAGAGTGAAAATACAGGGGGTATGCTTTCAGAGACCCGGTGGGGCAAGAAACGACTCTCTGATAACACGTAAGGGACAGACTTAAATGTGGTCACTCTTTTGCATTGTTTGCCTATTGTTCAAAGTGAACTGTGTTTGCTTAATCTTTGACAGGGGGAAAAGTTTCAAAAGTGGACCAAATTCCATGGTTGAACTTGAAGATATTGAGATGCATGGGAACAGTATGTGTTTTGATTTTTTTACATATTGATGCACCATATTGAAACCCTTTGAGCTAATAAATTAGATGCATGATGTCATGTCAACATTGCAGAAAATGTCTGTCTTACGATTTTACTGACTCAAGCAAAAAGGTGAGGAGTTTCACAAGCAACTAGACTTTTTTCTTTTCCCAATGTTTGTTACAGGTCCTCTGTTATGCAAAGATGTCCCTCCTGTGCAGTCTTTCTTGGAGCTGTGTGGTCATCCTCTCAAGCCTATTGTTCTGCAAGAGGATGACATGAATAACTTAAAGTGTTGGTTCAAACTTCTCTGGCCTTCCAAAACCAAAAGTAAGAAAAAAAATCCCAGTGATATTCAATACAAAAACACTGCCTGTGATAATATTACTCAATATTATGTGTTGTGCAACAACTAAAGAGAAAAACAATATGAAGTGCCTTAAGATTTACATTGACTTTTGGGAAGATGTAATATAGTGGTAAATTGACTCATTTTATATATATATACTCCAAGGTGTTTGAAGGAGGGTTTCCGTAGGTCTTCCTGCAGCTTTCAGGCTCTTTAATCAGCACTGCTCCCCCAATAGAACAACCCCAAAATATACACAGCAATAACTACAATATACTGGATAATTAAAAATGAGTGCAATCTGTTTTATCTGTCCATAATTTATATAATGTACATATTTCTCCCCTGTTGAATTTGTCTATGCTACACGTTATTTCTAGATGTGATGTCTCTCTTACTGTGCTTTACACTTGCTGCTGTAACACCGCAATTTCCCCCAGTGGGACTAATAAAGGAATATCTTATCTTATATTATCTTATACTTTCATAGTCTAGTGATCACTTAAAGTGCACTAGAACTATCTTTTTTCCCCTTTTGAATGAAAAGTAAATAGGATGTTGAGAGGACCCCAGAACTCTGATTATTAAATATTAATTTTATTTTCTGCTTGTACTTCATGTAGATTATCGAATTACACCAGACTGTTTCAACTGGTACTCCTATAAAGGCAAGGTTATGGGCATGCAGGTGGATATACACTGCAGTCCCTTCTGTGTCGGCAAGATGTTGTTGGGCTCCTACATGAAGAAGCCTCTCTGTGTTGATCACAGTGCAACAACAGTCAGTAGACCAATTTTCTTGCTACCCATTGTTTTATTTTTTGCCTATCATTATGTTTCACTATTTCTTATTACACATGTTATTTAGTCTCAGTCCCTTACTTATCTGTCTTTGCTTGAAAAATTGAGGGCGTTTACTTTATTTACCATTCTCTGCTTAAGGTTTTTACTCTTGCCACGGGCAGTGTGAATTTGACTGTTGATAGAAACGAGTCCTACCACGAAGCAGGGGAAGTCTTCATGGTACCATGTGGTAAGCATATTTTCCCTATTCCTATTCCAGAGGGCATGGCTCAGGAGGTGGAGCCAGTCATACAGCAATCAGATGGTCACTGGTTTGATCCCCAGCTCCTTCAGAAAGTGTGTTGAAGTGTCCTTGAGCAAGTCCCTTAACTGCTCCCCAGGTGATACAGCTGCCCACTGCTCCTATATAAAAGGATGGGTTAAATTCAGGGGACAAATGTCATTATAAGAATACAATGACCTGATAAAGGGGCTTGCCTTTCCTTCCTTAGATCCATTGGCAACCAAAAAATAAACAAGCCAACACTGACCAATAGAAATTGAAAGCTTACACATCTTAAATTAAAATATCCCTCAAGTGTTGTAATATTTGGATAAACTCATTGATTTAGGGCCAAAAGTGCTCCAGGCCCAATGCACATATTTTGGCTGGTTGCGCTTCCCATTGAGTGTTTCCAGAATTGTTTGACATATCTGGTTCAACATAATTATGAAACGTATCCTAAGTTTTACAATGATTGGATGAACTATTTCTGATTTAGTCTTATTTATGTTATGCCATTAATGCCCCTAGTGGTCAATTTCATTTAAACTTTTATGGTATGTTTAAAAGTAATTATGTGGAAATACTCTTCAAGTTTTTGATGCTTGGCCCAATGGTTGTTGAATTTGGCCTCTATATGCTGAGCCATGCCCTTTTGAGGTTCATTAGGTAATATCTTGAAAGTCAAATAATATATTGACAAGCTTTATTTAATTTTTGAGAAGCTTGGTCCAACAATGAGCCACAGAAAAATTGGTACAAACCATTCCAATGGTTTAGAAGGTGATGTCAAATTGTTATTATTATTTTTTAACTTCAAAATGGTGGAAAATCTAACCGCGTCGAATTTAATAGATTGTGAGGCAAGTTTGGAGAACAACATTAGATGCACATCTGTACCAAGTTTCCTGCAAGTCAGGCTTGAGTTATGACTTTTCAAAGTTCAGAATTTTGATATTTAATTACAGTTCCCTGTAGAGATATCTTGGGGAGCACTTGCACACAACACAAAATCTCATGTAAATGACCATGTCATTTACAATACCATGGTCATTTACATGAGAATTTCTTAATAATATTTCTTAATTAATAAGATGAGATGTGTGTGCGTTTGCGTGTGAAGTGGAGTGAAACAATGGTTAATTTTAACAGCATTAAGTTAGTATTGCTCTCTTAATAGAGATTAATAGTGGTTAATGGAGTTGGTCTTATTATTCAGTACATAACCTTGATAGTCATGAGCCATAGCTGGGTAGTCCTGATTGTAACACACCCACAATGCCTCAGTGGGTAGAGTGCATGCCTGGGAGTCAGGCATGGTGGGTTCATATCCTGCCATGACGCTCAGTAAATGTGAGGCATTCATTGTGAAGCGCTTAGAGTGGCTGCTAGATTAGAAAAGCGGGATATTAAGAACCTGTCCATTTTACATTTACTGAGGAAAAATTATCGTGTTTATTGTTCTAAATATCCCTCCAACCATCCATCCATTGTCAACCGCTTATCCGAAATCAGGTCGGAGGGGAAGTTGAGCCTATCTCCGTTCTCATTTGGAGAAAGGCGGGGTACACCCTGTATAAGTCACAAGTCTATCATAGGGCAGAGCAGTTAGGGGAACAGTGTCTTGCTCAAAGACACCTCGACACGCTTCTCTGCAGGACCAGGGATCGAACCTGCAACCTTCCGATCGCCAGGCGACCGCTCTACCCACTGAGCCATGCTGCCCCTTTGTTCTAAATATGTTTTATTTTATTGTACTTAAGTTTTGTTTTATCTCCCACACAGGACACGCCTACAGCGTAGAAAACGTCATAGATGAGCCTGCAGTGTTGTATTTCAATATGATGCGAGGAGAAAGTCTGGATTGAAAAGTATATCAGTCTTCTTTTGAAAAGTGATTAGATTCATGTGTTTTTGAAATTGTTTTAAATAAAAATTGTAGCGTTTGTGGCATTATGACTTGTCTCCATTTCAGATAGCAGCCTGATTTTGATGAATGTTGGAGGATTAATGCATCCTGATTGCTGACTTCGTGCTCTGACATTCATAAAGTTACAGTGATTGACTGAATCATCATTCCTGAACAATCCCTAACCTATAAAAAGCGAAACTGGAGTTTGGCTTATTTTCAGAAGACTAAATTCAATTCACTCATCTATAGGGGGGGTGCAGGTCACTCAGTTTGTGTAAACCAATCCCAAAAAACTATTTAATTCTCAAAACGGATGCGCACTTATTTTACAAGAACCAACGTTTCTACAGTCCATGTTGCCTTATCAGTCTGGACACTGCTATAGCCCTTTTCTTCATTCTGTATTTCAACATTGAGGTGGTCAAAGTTATACATAGAGGCTTCAGAAAGTCTTAAGACCCCTTCACTTTTGCACACGTTGTGTGTAGATTTAATTTTGAATGCATGAAAATACCATTTACTCATTTTCTCTGTTCCCATAATGACAAAATGAACACTTGTATTTGGATATATTTGCAGGTTTATTGAAAATTAAAAAAACGGAAATCTCAAGTGTTCTGAACCTTTAATTCACTACTTATGGAAGCACCTTTTGAGGGAATTACAGCCTCGAGTATTCTTGGGTAAGTCTATATG
>OMLC01041359.1:0-11161 GCA_900302585.1 Regalecus glesne
TGTATATATAGTCTCTTCAAAGTATATCTCAGTCTCTTCCTCATTAGCAGGCGTTTTCTCCAAGTCGTTTCATGTTTTTTAAATCGGTCATGGCCAACATTTTCTTGACTTGATGTGGTTGTCCACTGAGTTAATATATTAACACTCCATTATGCAATGACACCACATTATGCAATAACACCACATTATGCAATAACTTGACAAAATGTGATAAGTTTTCACTTCATTGTGTAATAACACCCCCATCTCAAAGATAACCTGCTGCGCTTTGTGATGTTGCAGGTTTGACCTCCCTGGAGGGGTCAGGGAGGTCATCCCGGCTCAATCCTCTACGCTCCATCTAAGTCTTTGACCTTCCCCACAGTGCGCGGACTAATTGTGACATGTAAAAGTAGACCTAATTAATATGTTATATTAAACATTCTGAATGAAATATGTTATTGATTTCCTCACGTTTTGTGATGAATAACCCACTGCAGTGGTGATTTGTTATAAAATGCAAGAGTTGCGTGTTGCTAATGAAAATGTATTAATACAGTGTACTATGTGAAAACTAACCAAAATGGATGACTTCATCTGTACACGTTATATTTTAGTAATTAGGCTAAATTAAAAAAAACCCTATATAAAATCAACTTTATTAACAAATCCCATTTCATAATAATAAGTTTACCAAAATGAAATACAATGAAACAAAATATCAACTAACTAATTTAGATACAAGCAGCCAAAATGGATTTTGTCAGGACGGTGTCTGGTGTCTCCCTTAAGGACAGGGTGAGAAGTTCAGTCATCAATGAGGGACTCTTAAGTAGAGCCGCTGCTCTTTTAGGTGGAAAGGAGCCATTTGAAGCGGTTCAGCCATCTAGTAAGGAGGCCACCTGATCACCTCACTTGTAAGGTGTTCCAGGCACGTCCAGCTGGGAGGAGGTCACGGGTCAGACCGAGGACCAGGTGGAGGGATTATATCTCCACACTGGCCAGGGAGCACCTGGGATCTCCCAGTCAGAGCTGACTGATGTGGCAAGGGAAAGGGAAGATTAAAGTCCCTTGCTGGAACTGCTATCTCCGTGACCAATTTCAGAAATGGGCTTGAGGAAGGATGGATGGATTAATTTAGATCTCTAGTCTAAATAGCCATATATAAGCAGAAAGCTTTTTATTGTTTAGGAAACGTTTGTCTTGCAGTTACAACCCCCGCCGTAGGAGGTGCTGCATCCCCTCAGCACACCTATTTCCGGCTTCCACGGTTGTCAATAAAGTTATATTGACTAGGAAGAGGGACAATACGTTGTAGTGTCCATGGAAAAGTTTGATATTAAGTGTGAATAAAATGTTATTTCTCTGAAGTAATCGTGACATAAAACGGACCTCTCTACTTAGCCAGTTTGAGTTGTAATGATTGGTCTTGCGTTTTATCTTGAATCTGTGTCATGTGACTTCTGTTTTAGTGTAGCTGCTAACAATGTCGGGGAGCAGAGGACTAATGAAGAGCATTGTACGGTGGAGAAAATGAAAGAATCGGAGAGAAAGAGAGAGAGAAGCTACATACAAAAATATATGGATCAAGACTACAGTGAATCTAAGCAGTGAGCCCTCACAATGTTTTCTCTGTGCTGTACACATTATCTACATCAACATGGCTCATCTACTAAGACAAGACATTACCACTCTCTCCATCAACTCATCAAATAAAGATAAAGCTAATCTTAGCTAATTCTGCACGGGGTCAAACTTTATTCAAAATGGCTTGTGACCTTTTTTACCCCAAAATGTGACAAACCAATTTCCAGCCCATAACTACAGGGTGCTATAAATACATCATGGAGCGTGATGAGTTATGAGTCAACGCTAGAAACAAATAAGGCCTTCTCCATCTCATTGCCGTCCGAGGTGTTTGTTTCTCTAATGAAAACAGAAAATTGCAACACATCCGGGTGATAAAAGACATCCGCTGCTTAAATTGAATCATCACGGCTGAGCCGGTTTGAGATTAATTCTTCCTAAGCAGAAGATCAAAAGCGAGTCACAGCTATGAGGATGTCGAGGGGAATAAGAGCACCGAGGCTTGTGGGATAATCCCATTAAGAGCGCCACATCTATTCAGACTAGGAATCCTAAACTGAGAGGGGAGATCTGAGCCTGTACAGTACGCAGAGGTTTGGGGGTCTTCAAGTCAATGCACTCGCAAACAAACTTGGTGGACTTGGAATGTGTTGTGACCCTGTCCCCCACTACTCTCAGGAGGAACTATTCTGTTTAAAATCTCTTAAATGTGTTTTTAGGCAGTGGGCTCGGATAACAGCCACTGATCAATCACTTCAAAGTCTATTTCCGATTGTGTCTGCGGAACCTATTGGATTACATGAAATAAGAGAAATACATGCGTCACTGCGTAGGACTGATTGCCAAGGACATATCGGAATACATTTGAACATGCACAAGTACATAGGACACACAAATGTGTGTGTCCTATGTCAGTTTGTGTGCATGTGTGTTGAGTGTATGCTGTACATCATTTCAGGTTATAAATCAAAGATACACTCTTGGTCATACCACCATTGTTTGATCTAAACAGGATCAGGGTGTTTCATTTCCCATCAGGGCAGGGGGAGGAAGGTGGTCCATTTGTGGTTGTCCATGAGTGGGTGTAAATATTTCCATATCACTGCCCCCTCTGTTCCCCTGTATCCTCTGCAACAACACACTCCTCACTCCAAGTCTCCCCGGAATTAAAACTGGTATTTTTGCTAAGCTGCTAAAGCCTTAAACCAGTGAGCATGCATCAAGACACCTTAAACCAGTGTTAACTAGGCAGGAACTTGGATGTTCAGACGGCACAATATTTGGCCAGAAGGTCTGAATCCTCAGCATAGAGTTTGGCAAAGTAAAAGCTTGGCTGTCATGGCTTCTGCAAGGAAGACAAGGAGAGCCACTTTATCTGGCCATTGTATTCTGAAAATGTAATTTGTCCTCTGCATTTGACCCATACTATTATACAGGAGCAGTGGTCAGCTGCAATGTAGGGGTTCAGTGTCTTGGTCAAGGAGACTTCAGCACACTTTCTAAAGGTGCTGGGGATCAAACCAGTGACCTTCCGATCATTAGATGACCTGCTCTACCTCCTGACCCATGCAGCCCCTGCAAGTGAGACAGGCTCTCAAATCAACATTTAACATGATGTCCCTGGTCAGCCAAGTGCATCTCTCCAATCACATTCATGTTAGAAATGGGATTAAGGTCAGAGTTCAGGTTAGCATTTCTTAAGTGCAGCTACCGTTAACATGCCCTTGAGCAAAGAGAAGATTTGAGTTCCTCATTACAAACGCTTTGCTCGTAGGTGTAAATTTGTCCAAGTGTGTGGAATGAAAGCGGGGGGGGAGTGTTACTGAGGCAGAGCATGCTGATCATTTCCCTGATGTATATATGATGTTGACATGACTGTGACCAGCACGGGCACAAAGCAACCATGTAGAGTACATAGCCCCGAAATGAGACAGGCTGAGCTTTATCAACGGTGGTCACAAAGACAGAACCTCGAAAAGTGCTTCATCATGCAAGTGAGGTTTATTTAGACATCACAAGGACAAAAGTCAATAGAAAGAACAGCGGATATGCAAAACCATCCAAAGAACTCCCCAAAATGTAAGATCAAAAAAAAGAAACTCAAGGACAGCCACCAACTGTTCAGAGGCATGGGATCCAAAAAATAAATATGCAAATAAATATCCAGTGAAAAATTAAAAAGATATCTATATGAAGTGTTTGACAAAAAAGAACCAAGTTTATTAAGGGGAAACAGGGTTTTGTCATCGAACATATTTACAGAGAACTGCAGTACTGCTTTAATTCTGTCTGCAGATGTGTGCGTGTTTCTGTCTTCATGTGCATGGGGGTGTGTTTGTGAGAGAGAGAGAGAGAGAGACAGAGAGAGAATGTGATCTCATTCTCCATTGCAGAAATCATCCAGGCTGTTTCCCCTGGCTTTAGGGAGCTTGCTGCGCTCCAGCAGTCGGTATTGGAAGGAGACACGATTGATGTAGTTCCCAGTGGACACCATCCGTACTACTGAGTTATCACAGCCAATCTTCATCTGGGCTATAGAGCCATTGAGAGGGGATGAAGGAGGGAGGGAGAGGGAGAACGCATGAGGAGATTGTGCTATCTAATCCATCTGGTCTGGGACGTGTGTTTGAACAGCAACACAAATTCCTCGGGATTATTCAGCTAATCATCAAATCCCACTCATTTAACCTAAAATCTCTTTAAACATAAGTATGTAGTATATCCAGCCATAATCCCCAGAGCTCCATCTATGTCCGTGTCCACCCCCACAACACAGGGGCTAATCGCGACATAAAAATGGACTTCTTTAGTGTATTATAGTATAGTATTGTGTAATATAGATTAATAATTCCATTAGGGTTGAGCGATCGTTTCCATTTTTATATCGTGGATACTCGAGATCGCCAATAGTTGATCAGATCACATGGGGATGGGGGTAATAGAGGGTTGAGGGAGTTATGTTACAGCAGGCCAGTGAAGCATTCCCGTAGAACTATATTCATTAGTTTTTATGATCAGCGTCCGATGGAGCTTTTTAATAATCAGACCTTTGAGGTTTCTGTGAGCAATGCAATTAAAGCTACATTAATACACATTTATAAATGAGTGTGAACATTTTATTTAAAATGTTTAAACATAAAAAATCTATTTAATACAAATGTTTCCTCTGTTGAAATAACGGCTCCCTTTTAACAGTCCAAGTGTCTGTGCTTGGTGTGATAATATCACAGCATCATGATCAATTTAACATTATTATCTTTAAAATCAGATTCCAAATAATATCCATAACTTTAGCTACTCTCATGGAGCGCAGGGTAAAGTGTTGGTGAGCAGCCACACGGAGGAAGGAGACGCGGGGTGTCAGACCCACAGAAAAGAGACGGCGAAATGATTTGTAATGAAGGATTTGAAAATAATTCCCTCATCAATGGCGCTGATTAATGAGGCTCAGCAGGAGTCATGCCACTCCACCAGCATCCTCTCTAACAGCAGAGCAGGGAGCCAATTCTACAGATTCTTTACATAAAATGTTCTGGTAGTAAGTCAGTTAAAATTGCCTTTATACCAGCATATGAAAAAAATGTTATCATCTCCTCAATTATCGATATACAGCCTAATTGCCAATCTCCACAAGTCTCCATTCCACCCGACATTGTTTAAACAATATCTGTACTGATTTAGTTCAACTGAGTGTTGCAGCAGCGTCCACTACTGAGTAGTGCAGCATAGTATTGAGTATAGGTACGACGATATTTGAGAACTCATTTTCTGCCCCGAGTAAGGATTCCTTAAATATATTCCTGAGGGGAACATAAGGGAACTTCTGAATGATGTAAACATAAAAAATAGATTGGACTGAATTTATACGGCTCCTTTTTCCAAAGTACCTCACAATTAATGCCTCACATATTCACCCAGGCACACACACACACCGATGGTAGTGTCAACCATGCAAGGTAACAACCAGCTCATCTGGACTAGTTGGGGTTAGGTGTCTTATTCAAGGAAATCTCAACTATTTTGGCAGGAGGAGCCAAGGATAAAACAAGGAAGGTTTCAGTTACCAGATGAGCTGCTCTACCTCCTGCGCTAATGCCATCCATGCAATAATGATAATGATGATGATAGATATAATAATAAATAGAATAGCAATAAACAACTTTTTTGCATAACACTAAAAAGGAGACCTACAGACTCACCTAATGCAGAAGGAGAGAAACAAAGGTTAGCTACAGGGAGCATCTTTGAGGTGTCCACCTTGTTACCTCCCAGCAGCTCAACATAGTCCCCTGATCCTGTACAGTCTGACCACACCAGCTTCTGCGGGAGATATGAAAGGTTATGAGACCGGTATAGACATAGTCCACTTACACATCAGTAGTTCTACTTTAACAATAATAGGATGTATGAGGGAAAGGAAAACTTGGGAGTTCCGGGCTGAAATCTGCAACCTCCGCGACCCGACAGTGGATAAGCGGTTGATGATGGACGGATGGGGTATAAATAGATCTTAATAATACTGAAAAACTGATATAGAGAGCTAGAGAAGAGTGATACATGCATACATCTGTCCATCATGCCATTCATCCTTCTATAACTATATAAATAATACATTAATGCTTTAGACTTGATGCTCTCTTACTGTGCTTTCCACTTTGCTGCTCTAACATCATAATTTCCCCCTGTGGGACTAGTAAAGGAACATCTGATCTTATCTAATCTTAAATCAGTGTTACAGACAGACAAGGTGAACAGAACAACAAGTCTGTAAAATGATGCATATACATATATGGAGACATGAGGATAGAAAGAGGAAAAGTGAGATGGGGTGGCTGTCTCTCTGTCTAACCTCTGGGCTGAGCTCATTGCTCTTGGCCTGCCCCAGACTCAGGCCAGTTAGCTGGATCTCCACAGGATAGATGATAGAAAAGCTGCAGTTCCTGCGCTGGTGTGGCATCACCATGGTGAAGCTGCCTTCTGGACTCTGGGACATGATGTTACAGGCTGTAAACACATACAAAAAGGTTTGAAATTCTGGTTCCCATCACCAGAAAAACTCATTTTGTCATCTCATCTCACAAATTAGACTTAATCATGGTCATCTGTTGGTATGGGACACAATTAGGGCTGAGTATTGAAAACCAATATAAATTGTGATGAGGTGGAAAGAAGCTAATGACGGAATTGATGATAGCGGGCCAGTATAGGTGGGCACCATCACCGTATCAGAATGCTCTATTCTTGTGATCTTGCCACCTTGCTAGATCCATTCTGATAGGGAAAACCATTGGTGCATTACAATACAGGACCAAATAATGCTCTTTGGGAAAATATATTTTTTTAAACATCCATTTTCATCCTTTCATCATCAACTGCTTATCCGAGGACAGGTAATGGAGTCACGCTGGAGCCTATCCCAGTACACATTGGGCAAAAAGAGAGGAAACACCCTGGACACATGCCACCATTTAGGGTGAATGGTCTCACTGCTCAAGGCTTGAGCAGGTAGGGGGTTCAATGTCTTGCTCAAGGACACTTCAAGACACCTTCTGCAGGGGGCAGGGATCGAACAACCAATCTTACAGTTACTAGAGAACCACCCTACCTCCTGAGCTATGCCCCTTCCAGCTTTCTGTCACCGATGTAATCCATTATAGTAGCGAGGTTTTCTAACGGTATTTAAATGAATCATTTCAAACAGACAAATTCAATTCCAGCCATCCATCGTCCACCACTTATCTGAAATCAGGTCACAGATCTGAATTCATTCTACAGTTACGGGAAATGGAGATGGGGAGATGAGATGCATGTGTAATATCATCTTTCTTGTAAATGGTAACTGACCATGACTGTTCACAAACACTGACATGAGTATGCGCTCTGGCTGTTTTACTCTAGGATTCAGCTGTTCTTGTGTTTGACCCCGAGTTAACAGTGTTTCCCACTGAATAGATGTCCCCTGAACACAGGACAACCTCTCTCTCTTCTTCCCTGTCTTGGTTAATGTGTGACAAAAGAGCAGCCTTACACTGTGTTTATACAAGAACAGGGTCAACATGGTGACGAAGATCCTCAGCAAATTGAAATGTTGATACTGTCGATTAACACTATAACACACAGTAATTGGAGTCTACTGTTCCTGTGTCCGTATTTTTCCATCTGTCCTGCACTTGCTTGTATTAGCTAGACAACGAATGTTCGGAGAAATGTAAATCGGAATACAAGACCCAAGCAGAAGCAATCCTCCCTCAACCCCCCCACACGCACAACACACACACACACGCACACAAATATAGGCTGCTGACATTAAAATGGGATTCTGCTTACACGCCACAGACTGTGTACTCTTACATAAGCCCCACTGCAGAACACGGGGGGACAAGTTAGACGCAACCACATAGAAATAAAGAAATATTAGATTGATTCACATCACCTGGGAGTTTTATCACCGGAGTCTGCCCTGCAAACAAACCCCACAATTGACTCTTGATATCTGTATCACTTAACACAATCTATAGCCAGCAGCCATCGTCTGAAGAGTCTAAGGAGTAGAGGATCTCTGCAGACCGGAGACTTGGAGTAAAAGATAGCTGAAGACATATACGGTGCTACAGCGTGGGCACGTCGACAGCCATCCCGACCTTTAACCCTAACCTTTAACACCATGACAATAGTTTGTGACTGACAGAGGATTGCAGCTCTCTAACCAGCCAATTTAGAAAAAAGAACATCTACCCGCCCCTCTCTAAGTCTCTCTAAGTCTCAGCAGACACAAACTCGGGTGTGAGGGACACTCACGGAAAGGGTTGTGAAGCTTTCTGATGGTGAGGGTGAAGCCGCTGTTGGGGCTGTGAATGCGGAAGAAGACCATGGCCACATTCTGAGAAGAGCGGCGAGCGCCCCCTCCTGCAGCGGAGGAGCAGTAGTCTGTATAGCGCTGAGGCAGAGGGACGGGGTGATCCTGGCTACTGGGGAACTTCTCTCCCTTCAGGACCCAGCCGTCAAACATCTGGAGGTTCAAAACAGACCGTCAGCATCACCAGCAACTCCAAACTATCAGGTGAGCAATATGAGTGGTAAAATGATCCAGTTTCGTTTTCAGATCTGCCCGGCCTTTTAAATTCTGTTCTGTTTTCAACTGGCTAACACACCATTGAATCTACGCAGAAGGGAGTACACAAGTGATTTAAGTGATTGGGGGCTTTATTGGCTTTAACATTGGGTTAGATCTATTATACAGATTTGGAATGAAATAAGCAACAGGTCAAGTGAATGAAGGTATATTATCCTCCTCTTCCTGATATCCAGTTAATCTATGTCAACAAGCCAAATGCCGGAAACTTTTTCATTCCATTCCCTGTCATTAAATCCATGCCGTAAGCAGGTCATAGGATCACTGCTTGATAATTGTGGCTACTGGTGTGAGGCATTACGCTGCTTTAGCAGCTGTTAAACGTGATTCATCTTTGCCAAAGCCAACAAGTGCTGCCTGTGTTCTTCATTTGATGATCACTGTTCCTGCCACAGCTGTAATCTGACCTGACTAGTGTTTCCGTTATCCACTCAATCTTTACCACTTTCATTGAAGCGTGTGTGTCTGAGGTAAGGGGGACGCTGCTCGGTGGTGTGGACTGTGGATCATCTCTGCCGGTGAGGAGGGCCGGAACCTGACACCGGGATCAACCGACTTAGCCCAGCACCACAACCTCGGAGCCACCAAACCCAGGGGGGATTAAGAAGAGTTAGTATGTCCAGTCCTTCTCCTTGCCATCCCTGTCACTGCTCTGTCACTGACACCAGCCAGCCCTGGGGGCAGGAGGCTGTGTATATGACTGAGCTGGCTGGGCCCCAGACCGAGTGCTGACTCCTCCCATCTACCTTTGACCTTGTTACAGTGACCCCGTGCCGGGCTCCATACCGGGACCCTCATGAGTGTGGGACACATGCACTGTCCTGCACCAGCTGGATGTCTGAAAATGTACCAGATCAAGAGGAGTGTCTGTCCGTGTTTCATCATCCCCACCTTAATGACGTCTCCGGCATCACAGTCGATATCAACGTCTGACAGTTCGAGGCTGATGACCTCATCGGGCTCAGCGATGAGGAAGGTGGCACAGGCCAGCTCAGGCCGAGACGCCACAAACGTAAGCTGGCCCTCAGTGGCCAACATGTCCAGGCATCCTAAAAGCACACACACACACACACACACACACACACACGCACATTTTTTTTTATTTTCACAAAACGTGTCTCACTGATTCTCTGCCATCCTGTGCTTTTGGATTGTTGGGTTATTCGGATGAATAGATAAGCAGATGGATGAACATATTAACTGCAGGGTGAATGAATATATGTGGACAATTGTGTGTTTATGTTAATTGATCGATTCATTCATTAATTTATCCACGAACATAACGTGAATTTAACTGGATACATATTGACTTGTGAGTATTCAGAGTACATTCTCACCTTCCTCTCGTGTTAATCTATCAGTGCATAACACACACAACGAAACACAACACAATGCAACAAAACAACATAATACAACCAAAGCCACACAATGAAATACCGCATAACATGATGCAACACATCGTAGCATAATACCACACGACATTACACAACACAAATCAATATAACACTACATACAAAAACCCAACATAATATAGCATAACATAGCAAACATAACAAACATAATAAACATAACAAAGGGAACATAACAAACAAACATAACAAACATAACAAACATAACATAACAAACATAATAATAAATATAACAAACATAACATAACAAACATAACAAACTCAATAAACATAACATCAAAATAACACAACACACAACATATTGAATCACACAAGAGTACTATTCTTATCTCTCCTGAGTTTCCTCTCGCCATCCTGGTGAACAACCTGCTTCTTAAACACTGAGGCTACAGAATGAAAGCATCGCTTTTGCAGGTGCACTTACTGAGGGGTCGACGGAAAATGAAATCCCCCGCATCTCGTCTCTGCTCCAAAGTGAGCAGAGCATGGAGCCCCGGCGAGGCTTCGTTCTCCTGCAAAAAAAAATCACGTCAACACGAGAAAACAACATCAGTAACTTCCCCCACAGCAGCCTGTCTCCAGGTCAGAAGACAGAAAGCAGGAGAAACCATTTCACGGGAGACGTTGACTTCAGATGAAAGTGAGATAAAAGTTCATACCTGGATGTAGCGACTGAGTCCGAGTCGGGAGGAGGAGAGAGAGATGAGGACGAGAAGAAGCTGGGTCCGGTGCACAGACATAGTGCGTCTCTGCGCTTTACCCTGAGCCGAATAACAGCGCTGCCTCCCCAGACAGCCGCTTTTATACTGGCACCAGGGGCAGACCTGCGCCGGAGGGCTGCTGCCACGATGAGCTGAGACTACAGCTGTGGTGTCTTGATGCATGTGATGCAGCTGAGACCGCACAGTCACTCAGATGAGCGATGACACGCCTCTCCCAATAAACACCCTGTCCAGATGAACTGGCTCAACTCTGTGGGACCGCAGCTGTGATTTATTCACCTGGGGACACGCAGTCCAACATTGGCCTGAATCAGAGGTTAAACGTCATTTAC
>OMLC01041359.1:11238-21238 GCA_900302585.1 Regalecus glesne
ACTCTACACTCGCCCATTCTCAACAGCGGATATTTCCCGATGATTACATGCAGCCAGTGTTCTCTGCAAGTCCCCCGTGGCCATCTGTCTCCTGTCACTGGTCGTTATCAAGTCATTGCCTCCATCACTCAGGTCAGTTCAGTTCGGAGGTGTTTTGGTGGTTTGACGTGCAGCTGTCGCGGTAGTTCAGTGATAAATTGTGTGCCTCGGAAACTGACGGGCGTGGGCTCCATCCAAGTCCATGTCAACCCCCCGTGTCCACGTGGGGGCAAATCGTGAGACGTAAAACGGGCCTCTCTCTCTCTCTCTCTCTCTCTCCCTCTCCCTTATAGCCCAACCATGTATTGAGAAATACCATAAGTGGAGAGAGCACGGGGGTAGAGGGGACGACCTCCCTGAGGTCCATGCTCAGTAAAGACCCGCTGGCTTTACCACATCTTCTCCCCTCAGCAGCACCAGTTCCCGAAGTCCCTCAGTCGTTGAGAGCGACTAGTGCTAGGCCCATTTGGATGCAATTCCACCTCCAACCACGGTATGGGTTCCAACGACAGAGTGGCGCTGTTCGTCTGGTCGCCACGGGAAGAAGAGCTCTGCCTGTGTTGTGTGTCCGTCCGTGGATTTTCTGGACAACTGCTCTTCCCCCCAAAAAAACCTTTGGGGGGAAGAGCAGCAGAAAACATTTGACGCTGCACCTTCTTATGTTCTTAGAAACATATACCCCCCCAAGAGTGGGCTCGATCATATGAATGGTTGTACAGAGAAAATTGACAGATATGTATACACACATACATTATATAACACTATAGAGGTAAAAATAATTGCATCAGGTCATCTGGACGTAGGTTTAGAATGTAGAAACATGCCCCTGTTTTATCTTAAACCTACGTCCAGATGACCCGAATCAACTATTATGACTTTAACTATCTGCTCTTTACTTGATTCCAGAGAAATTGGTCCCTTTTTCTTCTCTGCATATTAGCGATTATTTTCTGTCTGTACATCTCATGAAAAATCAAAGAAAGACCCCAGAATACTTGAAACCCTCCATCGAATTCATGGAATGAAGGTTTTCATCTATTCTTGCAAACGCCACCTCTTTGGAGAGACAAGGGTGAATCATGGAGTGAGAGAGAGAGAGAGAGACTGACGTAGGAGAGCATGAATCATAAATCTCATGTATTCATGGGGGCCCTTCTCAGGGGAGAGGGCTCCTGAAGGACACGATGTGTGTGCTAAGAGTCAGGGGCCGTGTTTAGTGGGGTGGGTGGAGGGGCCGGTGGTCGGTGGCGTACTTCCGTTTCATTTGAGATGAGACTGTAAGCGTGGCTGTATTTAATGCTGTTGTAAAAGGTCGAGGTGAGGTTTGGCTGAGTGCAGGGAACAATGGCCATGTTGAGGGGGTCCTCGGTGTTAGCACTGCTATCAGGCCACGTGACATGACCAGTCCCCACACTGTGGGGACACAGACCCACATCAAGCATGGGGGATTAAAGTGGGATACCCTCCCTGATACCCTGTGAGGGGATCGAACCTGCGACACGTGGCTCATCATTTCCTGACAAATGCGCTCTAGAGCAAGACACTGTTCCCTTAACTGCTCTACCCTGTGATGGACTGGTGACCTATACAGGGAGTACCCCGCCTTTCACCCAATGAGAACGGAGATAGGCTCCAGTTCCCTGTGACCCGACCTTGGATACGTGGTTGACAATGGATGGATGGATGGATGAATGGATGGATGAATGGATGGATGGATGGATGATGATTAGGAAGTTAAAGGGGCCCTGTTCTTGAGCCCTGATGGTGGACATGACACGACTACCTGTTGCATGGAAACGTTCTTATGAGAAATATGTTGTTTGTGTTGAGCTGAACTGTGTTCAGAGCTTATGTCACACATCATGAGCCACTGACTGAACTGACCATATCACGGAACTTCTTGAGCTCGAAGAAATAATTTCACAGTTCTGTATGGATCACGTTGCAGACGGTGGACGTGGCCTGCATATCGAAACCACAGACTAGACTCACACTGCAGGTCCAAAAGCTTGAATCCATCAAACACCGATTCAACAATTCAGGTCTGAGCCCAAGTCATCCATCCATCTATCCATCCATCCATCCATCGTCAACAGCTTATCCATGGTCGGGTCAAGGAGCTAGCAGATTTCTGCTGGGAGCTAAAAGCTTTCCTTTCCTTTGCCACATCTACCAGCTCTCAATGTGTCCCCATAAACAACAGCCCCCATCATCAATAAGCCAATTCTGGAAAATTAATATTCATGCTTCAGCCTTTCCTTTGTTAGGCTTTTCATATGCATCAGTAACTTCAAACTAATACAATCATTCACAAAAAATCCATTTCCACTTTACACAGTATGGGAGAAGTTAGCCCCCAGCATTATGTTGCTCTGATGGGAGACCCGGGCAAGCTTGCAGGTATTCACACTGCATTTGTTTATTCAGAGCCTGTGTTGTCAGTACCTGAGAGTGACTGATTCTTTATCAGTCACTGCTTCACCAGAAACAAACAGAAACAACGCAAACAGATGCCCACCAAACTTCTGAAGAGCCTTGTCCTTTCACATCGGATGAGTGTCACCGTGGAAAAAGCGGTCTCTGTCACATGGATCTCGACTCCTCTTGCACAGCAACACCCCTTCTCACGCACAATGGTAGCTCGGTCTCCCTCGCATTGAATGGTCCTCCAACCTCTCTCACACAGCAACTCGTTCTCTCTCTCGCGGACCTAAACAGTCCTTCAGAATCTCTCGCATGCATTTGCTTGCGGTCTTTGTCGGCCTCCATCATCTCCCAGCCACCCGTCTCACACATCTGCGCCCCCCTCGCAGCCGTTTGGCCTTTTTTCAGAATTATACTGCGGGCTGAGCTCGGCTCAGGTCCGGGTGAGAAGCTACGCTTTAGACAAACTGCTCAGTGCTGCCAACGCAATGTCTTCAATCACACAAAGGTCTAAGTGAGAGGAAACTGTGGGGCACAAAACTGATTTTCCAGGTCCATAAGTGGATTTAAGTGACATTGACTGATGAGTTACAGTCATCACGCCTTCGGTTTCCAGCTTTATACTCATCACTCTCTTGACACACTCTTGACATATTCTTCCTTCAGAATTACCCCAAACCTGTTTTTTTAGTTGTTTTTTTTCTAATTTAGCTCATAGTAATGTTAGTGTTCAATTTGACTGGCAGTCTATGGGGGACGTCTGAGGCCATCCTTATCAAGCCCTAGGGGCTGGTTCCATGTTGGTATTCTCCCCTTGGGAAACACTTGGTCCCCTGGCTGGACCCCCTGCACACCCTTCAGGCAAGACATCAGTGAATAAGCACCCCCACAAGGTGGGAACTGATCATGTAAATATTGACCTTCTACGATTCAATCTCTGTCTGTGTCACATGTTGACGAAGACAAATTAAAATCACAGTGGCTGTTAATAAAGTTGCAATATGGACTACCTCCATGAGACATGTTCAGGGACATATTTTTGAATTCTCCTCATTTTTCCCTGAGCTGCATAGAGAGAAGAATCTGAACCAATACGGGTTAGAAGATTCGACTCGTCCTGTGATCGAATCAAGTCGAGTGTCCGATTCCCAGAATCACTGTTACAGTGACCTCTCGGGCGGATGAGGAGACGCGAGTCACCCTCCCTCACTGAACCCAACACGTCTGCTCGACTCGAGACGGACCGGAAACGCGTCCATGTAAACTCACCGCATAAGCCAATGAGGAGCAGCTCCCACCCAAGGGTTCCAGGAAGCGACTGGAACTACTCAATAAGACGCTGACATAACGTTCACCGAGTCTTCCTGACTTGAATCTACTTTGAAAAGCCGAATCAAAGCGCCTGCCGTGATGAGAACAGTGTTTTCTCCATCATTTAGAGTGATTTCGAGCAAACCAATCATGCTCCTCAGAGGAAGAGCTCTGACGTCGCCGAAGAGAAGAGGAATGACAAGTAAACATGTCTAAACACGACCGAGAACGACGAGGCGATCTGTTATAGACCCACCCCGACGTGGCCCTCTGCTCACACGTACGCACACACACACACATAGAGAAGGGGAGAGAGAGACGTAAACCTAGAGAGAGAATCAATCCATCCACCAACATCAGTGAGCAGTGAGATGTCCGTTCTGAACCTACAGGACGAATCTCAAGTATAAAGAACAGGACAAATACAACACATCTCAGATATGATATCGATGAAATGAAAATGTCATTTAAAAAGCTGCCATCAGCTGCGCATCAATAAATGGAAGCCAAATGAAGTCGCTCACTCATGCATGAAACCAGTCACCCCATGGGGCTGCTTCTCAATCTGTCTCGGGGCTACTGCCCCACCTGCTGGCCAATAGCAGAACAGCTCCAACTCGTCTCCCAGGTCGTAAATGAAATAGGAAATATTTACATACATTTAAATATTTACACACAAATACATTTTCAAAAGGATAATAATGTCAAAGGAGACTTAAGATGAGCTGGTAGAGTTTTACCCACCTTATGAACCGCTGTTCCTGCCAGGTATCACTCTTGTCATTAGCACCAGAGGCATGCTGTGGTTGCCATGTGTGACAGAGATCTCTCCAAGTTAACTCAGCCTGATTGTTGACTCCTGACATTTGCACTTTAGAGCTCTGTGATATCCCAGCATGCCTCCTCCTTCCACACACCTGCTCCCTACCAAAGAGAGGACATATAGTTAAGTGCTTGAGTTTGTTTTTCACGCTGCCTGTGTTGACACACACACACACACACACACACACACACACACACACACACACACACACACACACACACACACACACACACACACACACACACACACACACACACACACACACACACACACACACACACACACACACACACACACACACACACACACACACACACCTCATGGATCTGTCCATCAACCCAGTGGTCCAGCCCGGCTCTGCTCGCTGTGCTGACTGAACCATTCATCTCCTGTGGGGGCTGTAATGAGCCGCCCCTCCCCTTTTGGGCCCACCTGACAGAGAGAGATTACTTTAAAGCCTGCATGGATTTTCTCCCATGTCCCCTTCTGCCCACCCATCTCCCATGAAAGTGGTTAATTCAGAGTGCATTAATGAGGAGCGATGGATAACACACTCTTCTTTTTAATTACCTTCGCAGGGCAGATCTGCGAGGGGGGTCTGGCGTCCCCCGGCTCAGGCAGGAACTGATCGTTTGGTTTGCCTCACAAGCAGAAGTCACTTGTCCACTATGTGTTGTTGTCAGAGGGCATTATAATGAAACATGGCAATACGTGCAGACACCGGTTAGGTCGAGGACGAAGGAGAAGAAGAACGGTAAGTGATCGACGGGGGGGGTTCTCTTGCTTCAGCAGGGTCGTGGCTCAGTCATCTCGAGGGCACGGTTAGCGTTCACACTATCTCATGTACTCTTTCGGTGTAAGCTGGCCGTTTTGACTGGTGGTGTGGGACACCACAAGGCAGCTGTCATGCTCCAGTCCAGCAGCTCTGTTGATACCAGCACTGCCATCCTAGCCCCGCCCCCCCCTCCGCTGTCAGGGACACATCATAACCATGGAAACAATGATAGGGACTCTCTAGAGGGGAGGGGCTTGTGCAGGAGGTGGAGCATTACTGGTTAGATCTGGTGGGGTTCACCTCTTAGGCACAGAATCAGTTTTGGAACCACGCTCCTAGACAGCAGTTGGACTAATCATGTGGATGTGGTTGGTGAACAACAGACCAGCTCGTCATTCTCACAAGGATCCTGGAGGGGGCCTGGGACTGTGCCCATCCAGTCTACATGTGTTTTGTAGATCTGGGGAAGGCTTATGTCCGGGTCCCCCGGGATATATTGTGGGAGTTGTTATAAGAATATGGGAAAGGGGCATCGCCACTCAGGGCCATCCTATTTCTGCGTGCCCAAAGTGAGAGCTGTGTCCAGGTTCTAGGTAGTAGGTCGGACTGGTTCCCAGTGGGGGTCGGCCTCTGCCGGACCTGCGCCTTGTCACCTATCCTATCTGTGGTATTCACGGACAGGATTTCGAGGTGTCGTCGTGGAGGAGGGCGGTTTGCAGTTTGGTGGGTTGGGGATTACATCACTGCTTTTTGCAGATGATGTGGTTCTGGCGACATCATTGGTCTCTGAACCTCCAACACTCACTGGATCCGTTCACAGCCGAGGGGACCGGGATGAGGATCAGCACCTCTAAATCTGAGGCCATGGCTCTCAGCAGGAGGCCGGTGGATTGCCCACTCTGAGCAGGGAGTGAGTCCTTACCCTAAGTGAGGGAGTTCAAGTATCTCTGGATTTAGTGCTCAAGTGAGGGGATGATGAAGCGTGAGTTGGACCGGAGAACCAGAGCTGCCGGTGGGGTATTCCGCTCAGCTCACCAAACTGTTGTGACGAAAAGAGAGCCCAGTCAGAAGGCGAAGCTATCAATCTACTGTCAATCTTCATTCGTACTCTCACCTACGACCGTGACATGAGATGAACTTGAGTCTTAAATTGAGATTTAAAAGACTCGACAGACTTTGATTGTCCGATGGCAGCAGGCAGGTTGTTCCACAAGAATGGGGCCCAGAAGGAAAAGGCCCTGCCACCATCTGACTTTATTTTCACGTTAGGCACACAGAGGTGTCCTGTATTTTGAGAGGAGAGAGCTTGAGATGGAACGTAAGGTTTAAGGAAATCAAACGGGCATGATGGGATAAGCCCATTTAGGATTTCACAAGTTAGCAAACGCCCCTCGAAGTCGGATTTAATGTTTATGGGTGGCCGACGAAGGGAGGCAAAAATTGGCGTAATATGGTAAAATGTTCTACTTTTGATTAGAATTATGGCAGCAGTATTTTGAACCACCTGAAGATGTACAGTGCTGGCATGTGGCAGACCTGAAAAGAGAACATTACAGTCATCACGTTTGGATGTGACAAATGGATATATTAGAGTTTCTATATCTGCCACAGACAGGCAGGACTGAATTGTAGCTGTATTATGTAAGTGAAAAAAAGCAGTCTTGGTGATTTCCTTAATGCATTTATCAAAGTAAAGGATGGGATGAAATGTAACACCAAGATTTTTGGCTGCCATACTTTGTAAAATCACAGATTTATTTCTTTTATTGAAACTTGATCAAATATATGTCTGTGTCTATGAGGGTCAATGACTAATATTTCAATTTAATCTAAATCTAAAACCAGGAAACCACCAATTTCTCACTGCAGGCAAGCAGGCCTCCAGATTAATCAGTTATAGAACAAAAGAAATTAATTCTGTGACTGTGTGAAATTTGGCCAAGAGGTGAAATCTAAAGGCCCAAGAACTGAGCCCTGTGGTACGCCATATTTAACATCAGAGAAGTTTGCTGCAATATTATCAAAAAAGACACCGTGTTTTCTTCTAGATAAGTTGAACTTAAGCCAAGGGAGCGCTGACCCAGACTCCAAAACTACTATTTATTCTGTCAATTACTACATTGTGATTAATGGTATCAAAACCTAAACTGGGGCCCAGTAGAAAAAGCATAGAAGTGCAATCGGAGTCCAAAGCTAATGCTTTATTTACCACTCCAGTTTAGAGCGGTTTCAGTGCCAAGAGCTGATTAAACAGGTTTCTAAGAATACTTTCCTTCTATGTGGGTCAAAAGTTGTTGATACACAACTCTCCCTAATAATTTAGAAAAGACTGAAAGATTAGACACTGGGCAATAGCTTTTAGTGACTCTAGATCAAGGTATGGTTTCTTAAGGAGAGATTGGACCACAGCTGCCTTAAAACTGCTGGGAGCAATACCAGTATAAGTGATGTTAGCACTTTATATGGTACTGTAGGTCCCAGGACAGGCCAGAGGTCTTTAGAATGCTTTGCTGGTAAGGATCCAGCTGGCCCGTGGTCGGCTTTAGAAGCTGACGCAAGTTTAGTCAAAATGTCAAGAGAGATGATCTCAACAGCTGTAAAAGCAGGATGATGTATAGGAATGAATTTGGTAAAAGGAGCTGCAGGGGTAGCCGGAACTGAAGAAACTCATAGGCTATCTAAACTCATATCTAGATGGCAGATGAATAGGGAATTATAGTCAAGTCAAGTCAAGTCAAGTGAGTGTCATTTTTATAGCCCACTATCACAGATTATAGGGTGTATTTCTGTACGCAGTACAAAGTAATAGGAACAAGCACTTGAAAACAGGTTATATCTGCGAACGGCGGTACTCCACTTAAAAGTACTCACAGGCTTCAATCTGTGTTTACATGCAAATTCTCGGGAGGGGTGTGAGGATCAGAAACTCTTGATTCCATGTATTTAGTCAATGCCAGGCACTGAGCGTCTCCAGCTAAACACACCATAGCCCATCAGTTATTTCCCGTCCAGCTGAAGAGGTGCTTCACTTAATGGGTGGGATGTTACTGATTATTCCGCTTAGATTGAATAAATATATTATGAGCATTGATATTGATGAAGGGCATTCTTGCCCAAAACTTGAATATGCATGCAGCATTATTTTTTAATGGAGAAGCTACTTTATATCTTTTTTTTCCCTCTTTTTTTTTTCTTTTGCAGTGTGAAAGTCTGCACTGTTGCACTGTGGGCCTGCTTGTCACTGCACGTTACAACTTCCCCACAGGAATGAATAAATTCCCTTTGATCTTAACTTATCTTATCATCTCACTTTGCTGGTACATACCAGCATCATTGAGTGACCTCCCAATATCCCCGTAGGGCGAGTGGGAAAATTGTGCCAAATGGAAGCAGTTCCACCAGACAGTTTACAGATCGTGCTGCGGGATGATCCAAGAGGCCTCTGGAGATATGTTCCCCGAAAAGTGACGAGTGCCCCGATCCTCAGTCTCGCCTTTACCGCCCCAATGAAGAGGCAGTACATGGGGGAAGCAAAGTCTTGGCATAACATATTATAATGCTACTTTTCATCCCTTTTCATCCCTGGGTATCTCTAAGTAAATAAGATATATGTCCAAATGTGTTCTTTTCAGGAGTAATAATTGTGATTCATATTTAGCATTCCTGCAATATGTAGTCTTTCAATAGAATTATAAATGTAAATTATTTGGACTTGTCGAGCTCTCATACCATTATTGCCTCCTCTGTTCAACAGAGGAGAAATCATGCATTATTTCCTCAAATACCAATTCAACCGGTTTGAAAAGAGAAATACAATACAATACATTACAATGCAATACAATACAATACAATACAGTCATTTAGCAGATGCTTTTATCCAAAGCGACGTACAAAAATTTGCTGCTGGAAGGCAAGAAGAAAGTAAGCCTGTCCTTTAGACCTTAATCTTGTATCATCTATTACTGGCATATCCCCTCCACTTTAAAACTTTTTCCATATAAGAAATTTCCACACTTTTACCATCTCTAACAGAAATAAATGAGTAGTAGTATAATTTAGATGAATTACAATAGATACAAAAACAGCATCCAATTACAGCAGTGTTACATTAACCAGTATTTCCCTAATAGTTAGACCTCATGTTACAGACAAACATTAAAACCATGGCTTCTATATAATTGCTATTATTGATCTCCATCCATCCATCGAGAAAGATGCAGCTTAAGCTTCACCTGAACGTAAAGTCCACCTTGACCAAAAGAAAAATAAAATCACACAAAAAAAGGAAAACACTAATCCCAGCTTTTCACCATCAGCCATGAGATGCTATTTCCAAACCCTAAAACTGGTTGGATCAGACGGGTGGGCCTTTGACAATTATTGAATTCGCTTATTTTTTCATTCCACTTCTCCTGTGGTCTCACTAGTTTTATTCAATTTAATGAACATTGATTAGGCCACCTGATCAATAGGCTTGATGACAATGATTCAGTACGCTGGATGAATGTATTGATCACAAACAGCTGTATGAGCTACAGCACCTCTTTTCCATGCCTTCTGGTTGTCGGTGCTGCTCTCTCACATTACACGCTGGTTTTATCCAGGTGACATAACCGTCGTGATATATT
>OMLC01041362.1:2993-19508 GCA_900302585.1 Regalecus glesne
ATGCTGTGTGGTCTTTCTGGATCTTCTATAGTCTACATACAGTCTGTATTTTTATATCATATCACACACACAAACACAAACAAACAGGATTTGTATTCCGGCCGTTTTCCCCGCTAGCGGGGGTTGACCGGTCCATGGATTCGTCTCCTCCAAGTCATTGACTCTCCATGAATTTTGTTGTGGAGCGAAGTTTTATGACCGGAAGCCCTTCCTGACGCCAACCCTTTTAGTCGCCTCTTACGACACGCAGGGATACGGTGGATGAATTCTGACCCCCATCCACAGAGGGTTCACACACACACATATATATATATATATATATATATAGCACTTTTCTTGTCTAGCAGCCACACAAAGTGCTTTACAACGTAGGCTTCACATGTATAAAGCATGGGAGAAAAAGGCTGGATGCCCTTTTCTGACACCCTGTGTTAGGATCCAACCCATGAGACCACAGTTAGAGGCCCACACCCTAAGGCTAATCAACCACGGCCCCTATTAAAACCCTATGAGAACATCACACTCATCATAAAGACTATTTCTCTACCTTGAGCCAGTCTGGCATTGCAGAGGTCTCCCTCTCAACCGAAGGGCGTTCATCTCCTGGTAGAACTCTATTACAGGCCACAGGCATCAGAGGCAGCACTTGATTCCAGCGAAACAACTGAGCCAGTCAAAAAAAACATTAAGCATTAGAAACTTGAATGCATTTTGATCCATCGCAATCCCTAGTTTGAGGGGTTATGATCATTGTATTATTACAGAGGGCTACGATCTGCTAACATTTCCATTAATAAGTCAAACTTATGACTTTACATTACAGTTTAAATTCACTAATTAGACATGTTTTTATTGAATATCAACACTTCCAAATAAATCATCTCTCACAAAGCGAGAGGTCCATTTTTACATGTCATGATTAGGATCCACATTGTGGGGGTGGACACGGACTTAGATGGAGCATGGCGGATTAAGACCAGATGCCCTTCCGGATGCCCTACAGTGGGAGTGAACCTGAGATGTCTGCCTCATCATTTCCCAAAGCATGTGCTCTACCACTGAGCTACCGTAGCTCTCCCTAAAATTCAACCAAAACTGTCAGGCTTTGTTGTCCTTTAAAAAAAACTGCAACGTCCAGATGATCTGGTTCAAATTATTTTGATTTTTTGACTACCTGGATTACAGAGCAAAAGAAAACGAGTTTCGTTCCATTTGGTCATTGATTGCCCGGAGCCTGCATGTAAATACTCTGATTTATATCACTATCCCTTGTCAGGGGGTTGGGTAACTCACAGGGCTGACTAATTCAGAGTTGATGAAGACACTCAGATGAATGCTGAAATGTCCTCCTATTTTTTAAATTTAAGTCCAGATGATATTATTAAAATTATTTTTATCTTTTTACAACTAGACTGGATTTCTATTTACGATGGTGCATTAAACTTTATTTTTCTACCATAGGAACCTTCATGCAACAGCTTTGGATTTCATGCAACGTGTTTCCAAAAAGAAAGGAAGCCTGTTGAGTACTTAGAAGAAAGACAAAACAAGGCAGACCTTGATGACATTGTCTTTGGGAGCGTTGGGCCCACACATGTCGGAGATGTGTTTAGAGAGGAGCTTGTGTCTTTTACAGATGAGGTAGGAGCTGAGGAGCTGATGAGGGGCGCGTGTATCTTTAAAGTGTTTCAGGCCTAAAACAATAAGGCTGAAAGACAAAGACAGATTAATTAACCTAATTGGACTAAAAATCAGATGGCGAGCAACCGAATTTTATCAAATTGGAAAGACAGAGGTGACCCAACAGAATAATTGTGGAAGATACACATACCAGACCATACCCTTGTGCATGTTTGTACATTTACTACAAATCGAGTGCATTTTAAATGATTCCCTTCCCTTTTCCAAAGAATACCAATGTTTTCTAGAATTAGAATCTGGGCAGCATGTCTATAAGCTAGTCCATATCTAAAGCTGTATTGAGAAAGTATGAATGTATAGTATAAATGCTTGTGTGTCACTACCAGTCCTCCCCACTAGCGTAGAAGGTCCTAGGGCGTGTTGGGTGCAGATTTGGGTCCAGGCTGCAAATTGGGAGGAGTTCTGGATAGAGGAAGACAGACCTGGTGGCCAATAGCCAGGCAATTTCAGCTGAGAGCCGGGGATATGCACGACCTATACACATGCACACACACACACACACACAAACACATAATATACACACAGCTCAGTAATCTACTGGGCAGAGCTGAACAATCAAAGCCTTTCACATTTCTACAAACCAACACATAGCCAGTGAAACTTTTAGTCTTGAGTTTGATATTGTTTTAAATTACATTTCCTCTAAATTGTTTAGAACAAGAAAAACTTCCAAAATGAAACGAAAATTAGATAACTAAAAAATTTGCTAGCTTTAGCTAGTCACCCAATGTTAAAATTCATTTGAGCTTTAGCCCCTCGAAGGTTTTATTTAGTTGCGTTTAAATAAACTGAATAAAAAGTGATCTAATATAGAGTTGCTTCTGGATAAGGGGAAAGTTTTATTTCCTTACTGTTAGTCACTGAGGTCATCTTGGGAAGAAAATAAGAGCCTGAGACCGGCGGTGGAGAGTGAGGAGTAAGGGGAGTGTCTTCTCTCTCCTCAACCTCCTGGAGAAGCTCCAAGGCTCCCTGGAGGTTACCAGCTCTGAAGTTGCTGATGCTGTGTTGTTCTTCCCCACGCTGTACAAATTGCTGCAGCTCCTCCTGGAAGTAAGATAGGAGAGGGAAATGCGAGTGAAGAAAAAAGGAGAGTGGAGAAAAATAGAAAGATTGATTAGACAGAGGAAAAGATATGTGAGGTGAGAAAAAAGAAGTGAATAAATTAAATCGGGAGCAAAAAATGCTGCAATGAACACTTGTGTGTGACAGCTGACTCTGTACATATTGTTAGCAATGTGACAGTAATAGCTTTGTGACTTCCAGATCCCCATAATAAACCAATGATTTTTCATCATTTTGTAAGCATTTTGTTCAAGGTTATCAGTTTAACTAAATTATTTGAATGTCACTACACAGATCTTATTATTAAAGCAGTCATTCCGGACATAGCACTGAATATATTGGCAAGCTGATACTTCCAAATAAAAATGCTGACATTTTTTTGTTTGCTTAATGACGTGATTTTACGCAGCTCAAGGTTTATTTGGAGACAAGTGATTAAACTTTAAAACATTACCAACAATTATTGGGAGTGAGAGAGACTGATTCATGGTCACACCACAAGAACAATAATGTTAGTAAAACCGACTTGGTTTTACTAACAGTTTAGGCAAGTTATGTTTGACGAGTTTAATGATGAGCTGATACACTTTGCATATAGTAAAAAATAGCAGCACAGGTGACCAGAAAGTGGGCAAAAGAAGTGAGAGATTCTCCAAACATTATCAATGTTGCAACAGAGGTGACTGGAGATGTTTGATGTTGTCATAATGACTAACCAGGTACTTTTTAGTGAGGCAAGCTTCATATTCCAGAGCCTTGACACGGCGTGTCAGTAGGTGGACTTGGGTCAAGAGTTGAACATGCTGGAGAGGATCAAATACATGAGGGAAAGAGAGATCTAAATGTTTCTTTCATAAAAATCTCAACAAGTAATCAACACATAAAAGTCAATCATCTGCCAAACACTATCAAACCCTCAAAACCAAATAGAGAAAGACATTTCAGTCACCAAGCAAATCTAATTTTCACAGTCTACATAATTACATTATACAATCACACTTATAAGACAAAAATGCAGTAAGGTGCAAAAATGGTTATCTACTTTGTGATGTAAACTGGTTTTCCAGGCACGTCCCAGGACTGACCTGGAGAAAAGGTCAGCAGGGGGACAATTTGTTTACCTGCTGCACCTGTTGCTGGAGCTGGGCTTTTTGAGCAGAGTCCAGGAAGAGGGAGGGGCAGAGCCTAACTGGCTCTACAAATGGAGTGGAAGAGGGTAGAGCACACGTTGGGGTGAGTTTTTCATGGTGTTGAGTAGACATGTCTTGCAAGGCTCTCTTCTGCTGCAGGGCCTCATACTGTTCCCGCACTGCCCGTCGACGCTCAGTTAGCATACTGGCCAGAGGTGCTTCAAAGCTAGGGTTTAATGAGTAAAGACAAAAAGACCAGAGTAAAAAAAAGAATTACAAGCAACCCAGCAGGAAGCTCTGACTGACCTTAGCAGTAATTATGACGACATGGATGTGATCTACCTAATGCCTTCCTCTACTCTAAAACCACTCCCACTTGATTCTAGCACAGTAGATAGTAAACTATTGTGTATTCTTGCACTCTAGGTAGTGAAATAAAAAGTTACTCATCATACTAGATAATGTCTTGTCTTGTTAAA
This sequence comes from Regalecus glesne, assembly GCA_900302585.1. Classification (NCBI taxonomy): domain Eukaryota; kingdom Metazoa; phylum Chordata; class Actinopteri; order Lampriformes; family Regalecidae; genus Regalecus; species Regalecus glesne. The sequence goes on from OMLC01041362.1 coordinate 7,366, forward strand.
CAACATGTATCCTATTTGCTGATCTTCTTCCCCAGGTTTCTGTCTGGAGGAAGAGGAAGAGCTTAGGAAAATATTCTTCCTCCCAACCCAAACAGCCACTGCACATCTCTGCAGCACTATCCCAATGGGAGGTTTTTTTACAGACATTTTTGTGTCCCAGGTGTGGACTTTAGTCATTGGGACTTTGATTCAAGTTTCATAAATTTAGACTTGGCTTGAAAAAAGATAGACTTGACTTGAACAGCTTCGACTCTTGACTTGAGACTAAATTACTTTTCATAATCTCAGTTTTGCCCAGCACAAATAAAGTTAAAAAGTAACATAGTATTTGTTTTTTCTTGACACAATGAGCTATAACAAAATGTAGTTACAGCCAAGTAGGACAGAATAAATGAGAGGAAGGAATGTGTTCAGTGATAGTTATAAATATGTTGCCAAAAATAATCATAGAACATAATCCCTTTGTTCTATGGACAATGGTGGAAGAAGTACACAGAACTTTCACTTATGTACAAATATCCTAACACAAAATTACTCAAGAAAAACACAGAAAAGTTGAAACGGTTCATCTGGACATGTTTTATTGAAAGAAGCTTTTCATCACTCACAGGTGACATCTTCAGTCTTCGCTGGCTGTCCAGACCAGATGGCTACAGTTAACTTAGACTGAAGATGTGAGATGATTCGAGACTTAGGCCTTTAAATATGGGACTTGACTTGGATTTATTGTTACCTGGAAATCAATGACTTGGTCCCAACTTTGTCTATATGTGTTAATTTACATGTGTCGCTATGCATCTTTGTGTATGTGAATCTAGATGTTTTCTGTGCATGTATGCGTGTGAGGGTGTACATGATTTTGTATGATTATCTCTAGTTCTTTGTATGTGTGTGGTACCGTAGAGCCTGTGGAACGTTGAATTTGGGTATGCTCTGTAAGGACCTCTCCTCTTCCTCAGCCTTCACCACATCGGGTTCCTCCTGTAACTAAATTGTTTACAAGAAACTTTGTTCACACTAGAGAATGAAACATTTTTGCATAGAGTGAAAATAGAAAAAAAGATAGAAAAGCTAGATTTAAAGGGCTAGAGTCAATAAAACTTCCCCAGAATTAGAAAAAAGGTTTTTAAATTCTCTTGGGATAGCTTTTGCTTTTGTCTATAAGTTTATGCGCTAAATGGATGATAGACACAATTGAAAAAACATAATGAGCAGTAAATGATAAATTAACTTTTTCTTATATAGCACTTTTTCTAGTCTGAAGACCACTCAAAGCACTTTACAATGAATGCCTCACATCTACCAAGCTACACGGTGGGATACAAACCTGTAAAGGCTGACTCCCAAGCGTGTGCTTTACCCACTAAGCCACCATGGCTCTGAACAAATTCCAAAAGCAGAACTCAAATTTGATTACCCGTTTGCGCTATCATACACACTATAGATTATGTTGATCTCATCAGAAATATTATAGATTATATAACACTATCCATAATGAGTTATGGATAACATTACCTGATATGCAAGAACTACGACAACTTAGCCAGTTGAAAAACAAAAACTAAGAAATCTATCTATTTTTCCCCCTATGTTTTGTTTCAGACAACTTATTACAACTTATTCAGACAACTGGATTATTGATCATGCATCAAGACAAATCAATCACCAGTTTCAGTGATTAAGCAAATGTGCTTTTTATAAGGTTTGGTTTACTTATGGTCAACTGAGACTGACAAAGTCAATTGAATGAGTAATAAAAAATTTCTCCCTCTAAACTGTGCATCCATATTAACGGTTTCAACTATGGCCAAACGTGAAGCCAATGTGCAGACATATTTGACAAATCTCTATACTAGTGTCCAATGAGTTGAGCTCAGAGCAACCTGAGCAACCTGATTGATTGTACACCCAAAAGGGTTATGGTTGTAGGTGGGGTATGCAGTATCCTCTAATTACAAATCAGATACTTCAATATCTCCACCTTCACTTTATTTCCCTTTAATAGGCCAGGATCAGGATTGTGAAAATGAACAAAATGCAAAGTCAACCAGTATTTATACAAATCCTGTGAAAGATAAGATAAGATATTCCTTTATCAGTCCCACAGGGGGAAATTGCGGTGTTACGGCAGCAAAGTGGAAAGCACAGTAAGAGAGGCATCAAATCTAGAGCATAATATACAACATATGTAACATGTGTAAGCTCATTGTAAACGTCAACAGTAATATTACTCACTGTATCAAAGAGCTCCTCCAGTAGCTCATTTACCTCCTTTTCTGAAAGACACAATGGACCAGTTAAGTGAGAGCACAGTAGATCACACTAGCAAGTCAATAATGGAACTTTAATTTTCTTATTTTCAGTACAACAATTGTAGAGCGGTAGAGTACCAAGTTATACACTGATCAGCAAAAATATTCATATCACAATAAGGTGAATCAGTTCAATTGGATGAGAAGTTTATTGAGAAACGTTACGTCACTCAAACAGGTGACATCTTCAGTGTGAGCTGACTTCAGCATCCCCACCCTTATAAACAATACAGTCACATGCCACACAACCAACCCTTTGTTGATTGGCATGCAAAAGTCAATTCAAAGGCAATTTCTGTTATATAACTTTTCAAGTGCACTGCTAAAAAACACAACTGACTGAGTACAGGAGACCGGTAGGCAAAACAGAGGGAGTGGACATAAAAAGGAGACAGGGGGAATGGACAGAATGGAAGGACTGAACGAGGAGACAAAGAGAGGAGCCAGAAGACACAACATCAATCCTACTTGTGATATGGGCGACTCGCCCTGTCCTGTAGTCTTCCTGGTCTGGTTCATCCAGTTCTTCTGGATAGAGGTACTCTGGATCATCATCATCTGCTTCTTCTGATACAGGGAACAACAGATAGGTCAGCATGTGGAACAACACTCGACAGACTTGCAAACAAAATATTGTTCAGCTCTGCTAACTGCTCCTCTATGTTCAGCTAGCTGCTAGTTTTACTCAGTAAATCCTTGGGGTTTCTGGCCAGTTTAAAACAGAGGCAGCATCCCTCCATCCATTGTCAACCACTTCTCTGAAGTAGGACTATTGGGCCATGCTGGAACCTATCCCAGCGCTCATTGGGTAAAAGGTGGAGAAACACCCTGGACAGGCTACCATTCCATGTCAGGGCAGGCATGGGGTTTAAGGCCAAATACGCTTCCTGGGGTTCAGGTGTTGTGGGTTTGTGTACCACCACATAGCTCGGTAAATGTGAGGCATTCATTGTAAAGGGCTTTGAGTGGTTGTTTGACTAGAAAAGAGCAGTCCAATATGTACATCATGATAAGCTGAACCAAAAGAAGTTGTCCGTTTCCACTTCAAGATATTCACTCCAACAGTACTGAACCAATGAAGAGACTTAACAGATGCTGTCAATACCTATTTCTGAACTCTGACCTTCATTGTCTGAAGCCATCAGGCCCTGTAGCCACTGGGTCCAATGCCGGTCCTCTACAAGGGTAGAGTCAAACTCATACATGTCAGGTGTGATGTCAGGAGGCAGCAGTTCAGCCTCTAGCTGGCCCAAAGGAACATCACGCAGCGGACGTTTGGAGCGTGTGCGGAAAGCCACTAGACCTCCTCCATCTACATCACTGCTGCTACCCCCTCCATTCAGTTGCTGGAACAGACAGATATACAACAGAATTACTCATGTCCTTCCTTTTTGAGGAATGAAGAGGAATAGTTTTCTCTGATAGAACACAAGAAACACAAGAATGGGAGGATCTGATATAGAAGTTATTTGACAAGAGGGGAGGAAGTGAAGGTGGGTTACTTAAAATTTCAGGAGGAAATGGTAGAGGTGATGTTTAGTAGGGAAAGAGTTGATATAGGAGATGTTTAGCAGGACAGGAGATTTTTATCTGATAGACCACAATGAGTTGTTTAGGTGGTTTTTGCCTGACAAGTCTGAAGGGGGTGATGGAGACTGTCAAAAGTGAACTATGAAGCACCCAACCAAACTGTAATTATGGATTGGAAGACACAGATTTAAAACGTTAGAAACAACATTACATCATAAATCATCGGATACCGTCTGCCATCTTACCTAGGTATTGACTACCTTTTGTTTACTCAGTACAGCAATTATAGTTGAGCAGTACCAAATTAGAAAAAAAATAGAAAAAAAATAGAAGATTGAGGAAGATGCATTGCAAGACTGTGACAAATGATCTATTTGAAAAGGACATGACCATCCCCATTCAGGGATGGCCATGTCATCTTGCAATGCTGTGATTGCAACAATTAGACAAAGGAGTTCATATGGGATGTTTTTAACTGATAAGGTAGGAAATGATGGTCGACTTTATAGGATCGGAGGAGGAGTTAAGACAGATATTTAGTTGATGGGACAGGAGATGAAAAGGGAAGTTTAGAGAGGTATTAACCTGATAAGAGCGGCAGTCTGGGTTGAAAGCCAGCTCTTGTTCTACAGCTTGCAGCCTCTCAAGGAAAGAGGAGTCGGAGCTGAGCTGCTGAGGAATAGAAAAAGAAGAGGCTGGAGGTGGGGGGCCCATGGGGACAGCATCAACCCTCAGATGTCTGGGACATTTACTTTCCTGCACAAAAAAGTTAGAGGTCAGAAAGCTCACAATACACTGCAGAGAAGATTATTGGTGTGGTGTAAATAGTGATCCACTCTGCAATCAAAAACTTCAATTTACCTTGGCAGTTCTGTCTATCCATTTATCATATTCTTGCTTGGGGTTCACAGCTTGAATACTTCTGGTGGTTCTGGGAGAAGAGCTTATACTATCGGCATCGCTTAGAAATGTCTACATACAGATGTACAGGTGTAGAGAAAAAAAAAGGACAGTTTACACAGATCACTACAACATTTCATCAAGAATGTTTTGTATATCCTTCACATCAATGCTCTATTTAATAAATTAAACCCATAACATCAATTTAGAAAGGGCTGAAATGATCAATTTACGTTTACTCATTTAGAAGACATCTATATTCAAAGCAGGTTACAGCAGTCAATAATTGACAGATTAATTGACATTACCGACTATCATCACAGAGCACTACACAGTAATAATATTCTCTTTTCACTGAGTAATTGACAATGATTCTCTCTCTCTCTCTCTCTCTCTCTCTCTCTCTCTCTCTCTCACAGACACACACTCACACACACACAGACATGAAGACAATCCTTGCGCTCACTCTCCTGTCATTCTGTTTCTATCACCTCTCCTCTGGAAGGAAATGCCAGATTGCATAAACTTGTTGATTTTCATGCCAGAAAAAAGCCACACACGCACACTCACACTAAGCATTGTCCCCTAGAATACCTAGAAAGACGTCTATGTGACTGCTCTCCTCTGGCTGCATTCATTTTTGCCTGTGTGCGAGCGAGAGTGTGTTTGGCAGGAGCGTTGGCAGGGTGATCTTTTAGGTCCATGAGGGGCTAGCATCACCCGAGGTGATGGCAGATACATAAACCGGGTGCGATTGTACTGTGTGCATGTTTGTGTCCACTTGTTTCCATGAGGATATTTGTTTGTTTGCATCTATACGCTTTGGTGGTGGGCTTAGTAACCTGTGTGACACATGATGGATGATGGACAGCTGAATAGAGATGTTTGCCCTTTTTCACAAGCAGAAGATCTTGGTTAACCAGTTAAATCTAACAAGTCGCTCTGTTGCTCACTACACATTGGGTCGGTTTTGACTCCTACAGGTGAAATAAAAGAAGGACGGAATCTAAACATGGATATTTCGAAATAAGACTGTCCTGTCCTCTGAGAATTCTCCTGGTTCTTGGATTTTTAAAAAAAAGTGATGTTGGCGATAAATCCAGTCTCATCACTGTCTCATCAATGCATGTTAACATTGTGCTCTATTTCCTAGCGTAACTGATAACAGCTCAACAGAGATAGGAGGCTGGCCACTGCTCTTGTTTGGGTGTCTGAATGGGTCTTATCTCAGCTGTATGGTGTTTACTTCGCTCCGTTGGGATGCTATGGGTATGTTAGTGATGGAAGATGGTGATTGGCTGCTCACAGTTGGTGGATAACGGCCACATTAAGTGAATTTAATCACAGCCCTCAGGCTCGACATTCACTGTGTTAGACCATTGAAATATTTGCCTTAATCAGTGAGTTGGCGTAGACAAGAACGTTTTTTAGGAAATAGTCATTTTTGTGGTCAAAATGCCATCATGTTTTTTATTTCTGTGTTTGGATGGATTTTTGTGTGTATTTGTTGTTTGAATGTGTGTGTGTGTGTCTGTGTGTGTCTGTGTGTTGTGTCTGCTCATGGTCTTTTTCTGTCAGTTCTCCAGGCTCAGATGAATATCAACATGAGGGTACAGGCCCAATGCTAGACTTTGCTCTACTGTTTACCAGAAGCTTTCACCTTCTCCAACATGGCAACACTCTGCCACTTCAGAACACACACATGATGCATAAGATCATGACAGCACTGATAAAATTACTGGACAATAATGTTGTACTCTCCAAATCTCTTTGTGCACTCTACATTGCATCAATACAAACTGTGTCTCACTCTGTTTCAATATCCCTCTCTCTCTTCCTCTGTCTCCAGGGCTCGAGGGAAAAAGCACAGTATTGTTTTGCGGACCCAGCTGACGGTTCGTGTACACGCCTGCATTGGTGAGTGGAGTATGATCTGTCTTTATATATATATATGTATATTCTGTACACAAGGATGGCTCTCCTGGGGTTTACACAACTATGGCACGTTTGAGAGACTTGGCCCTCAGACCTCCCACTCTGAAGTAATTCCTGAGAGTCGTCAGATAACTGGTTTTACTGGTGTTTAATGGGTCCTGTCCAGTCGGCACAGTGTCACTCGTCACTCATGTGTGCTGGGAACAGAAATAGCTGTGATTAATGGCATCGAAGGCATATGTAACGTTTCCACATTGAAATGTCTAAAATGACTAAGCCCATAATTATACACTTTGTTTCCAACAATGTTCAAACCAAGAGCAATCCATAATTTTATTCAACGTAACAGTGTGTTTCATTTGGTCGCCTGTCAATGGCGTTGTATCCACTTTACCCTGTCAAGTTGCTATAATTTCCAGGAAAAACACCAGATGAACTAGCTAGCTAGCTACTCTATGTGTTTGTTTGGCTACGTCATGATGGAGCATGATTGCACATTGTTGTTTGTTGCACATTTTTTAGCTGAAGTTGTCCGTGTAAAGTGTAAATATACACGTGAACTAAAGAACCCAGTAAGGACATTACAACAACGTTCAACACATTCCTCGATGTTCATTTTTTGCATGATTGTTTTGACCACGGATAACGATGATGCGCTCACATTAGGTTAGCTAGTGTTACTTGGAGCTATTTCATTAGATTGAAATGACATGTGAGTAAAACTCAAACATATGAACTCATTTGTGAACATGATTTCTTACTGAGTCACGTCAGATAGATCTTGATCAGGAATCGTGGTTGTTTAACAATAGAGACTACAGCTCTCATGATCCCACGCTCTTTATGACACCGTCAATCTCCATTTTTTTATTAATCAGCCCCTAGTGGCAAAATTTCAGATTGTGTGTCTAAGGTTGTGTGATGGGAGCACTACTGTGATTGAAAGGGGAAAGTGTGTGTGTGTGTTTATGTTAGTGTGTGTGTGTGTGTGTTTGTGTGCCCTGCTGCACATTATGGTGTGTGTGAGATTCATGTTGGTGCACTGTGTGCCAGGGAGGCCCTCCTGGGGCTTTTCCCATCGGAGCTGGTAAAGCTATCACTGTATGATGCCCTCAAGTCTCCTTAGTTTACGCTTGAGAGGGATGAAGGGAACGGGGGTGGGGGGATATTTCAGAATGTTAGAGGGAAGAAAATATGCAGTGATTTGAGAAAGGAAAAAGTGAGAGTTTAGGAAGAAGAAAGCATTTAACAGAAGACACAGCTTAGTGCTTGACTTAGCGTAACACTTGAGCAACTTGGAGCCTGTAAATTTCCTTCCTTTTATGCCACTTTATTTTTCTGTCTCTGTCTTGGCTCCTTGTAGTCTATCTTTATGACACTCTTACAAATAAACAGAGGTCATTTCCTCACCCTCTTTTTCCATTAACCCTCTTTAGCTCTGCCTCTCCTCATTCTGTAAAATCCGAGCTGGGGTTCTCACCGTCTTTCCTCTCTCTCTCTCGATGTATCTCCCTACCTCCTTTCCTCTGTACCATGCCTGCATGGTCAACAGGCTCCATGCCACTGATAGTAGAGCCTATTTTGGATGCCAGAATCCGCAGCTGGGATTGGCTGAGAGCCTAAGGAAAGGGTGAGAGGTCACGTAGGGTGGGGCTTAGTCTGTTGAAGAGCGAAAGTGACATATTTTTCACTCTCCCCGTTTTTCTATCAACACCTCTATCTAGCAACCTGTCTTTCAAATGATCCCTATGCCAATCCATTGATTGGTCAGCCTTTTTAGGCCATTTTTTTCCAGTGTTGATATTGTTTCCATTTACCCTGATTGTGATACGAGTCTCAAAACTCGAGCATGGTTGGATGGGTTAAATGCAGAGGGCACATTTCATTGTAAGAATATAATGACAGAATAAAGTGGCCTTCTATCCTATTCTGTTAACAGATGGGAAAACCCAGAGGGCTCTTTCACATAGACTGTATAGAAAAACAATTGTAAACTTAATTTAGGGAGGCTGAGTTTCAGTCATGCCTTCTCCATTTTTTTTACTGTAGTTGTGTTTTTACAGAATGCAGTAACTTAACTCAGTGTTCCCTCGGTAATTATCAAAAGTGACAATGTAAAGCTTTTTTTAAGGAGAGAGGAAGGAGGGGGGGGCGTCCTCCCTGAGTCACAGCGCAGTTTAGTCCAGAGGGCTGTTTAAGACAAATGAGCTCTGCTCTTAAGTGGATGAGAGGGGCCGGCCTGAGTCTTCAGCCACCTGCTGGGCACTCACACACACACACTGACACACGTATGTACGAGTGGGAAGCGGTGTAATCTAAATCCCTCTCTCATGCTCATGCGCACTCGACACACAGTCGCACAAATGTATGACCACCCAAACACAAACACCCCCTTCCAAGCCCCACACACGGGGAGACTCTTGTCTGCCATGAGAGGTCTTTGCATAGTTTGCCCTGGTTTGAGGAAGCCAATGCCAGGCTGTGTTCGCACTCATATGGCAGCATCAACTCAATTTAGCATCTCATTGAAGCATCTTGTTGGAAAAGAGGGGCCACGTCATTCCCATATGAGATGTTTCCTCCTCTGAGATGAGGCTTTATTTTTGATCAGTGCCAAGGCCTGATGGTATAATTTTCTCCTTATATTGACCACGGTCCAGATTGCACAGCATGGCACAGATGCCATGCAGCAACCCAAATCAACCGAATGGCTGTAATTCAGCAGCATTAAAAACAAATGTAATCAAAACGATTGAGGGAGTCAGCACGATCCATTCAGTAGAAAGATCCTCTGGCCAACCCCCCTCTCTTTAAATGGAGCTTCATCACGGTCCTCTCAGCTTTCCGCCCATCGAACGGTTTAGTGGCTCTCTAATCTGTTCAGGGATCTTGACCTTAAAATCATTAGAGGAGTGGTCAGCATAACCCCCAGCAGACAAGTATGCTACAGTCAGGGATTTACACTCATCTGATTACTTGTGGGATCTTTGGTACAATTTATCTGTCTTTTGAATATTAAATACGACTGGATTGATCAATGAGCTGATTGCATGAGCTGACTTCTGCACAAATGCTCCTTGTAGACTCTTAATCCCCTACTGGCTCATCTATGAATTGCGGCTCAGTGATAAGAGATTGTTTTAAAGGGTTAGCTTGGATTTTTTTTATGTGGTGTTGTATGAGGTACTTATCCATAGTCAGCGTATTGCCGAAAGTAGATGGCGGTCAGTAGGGTCACAGTTGTGGAGAAGCAGACAGAAGTATAGGCAGGGTTAGTAAGCATTGTACTGCTGTAGATTAGAGCAGAAACAAAACATATGCAAATTTGTGATGATGGGCTATACAAATAAAATTGACTTGACTTGACGTCTCAAAAAAGCTCACTTTGAAAAAAGCCAATGTCTGCCAAAGCGTGGCCTGTATCGAGAATGTTTTTACCGCTTTGGCTTGCTGTCAGACAGCCTTCTTTTTTGGCGCTGCATTTTCTCAACCATAGAACTTCTGTATTCCTACACATGAGCACAGCTGTGCCACGCACTTTATTATGCCACCTGCAGATCAACTATTTGGGTCAGAGTTTCATCAGTTTCTGGAAGAGACAAAAACACAAGAAAATAAAAATGAGTGGCTTTGACTGCAATGACGAAATGCCATTCACTGTGGAGACAAGAGGATGCCTTTATGAACCAGAGTATGCAGAAGAAGAACTTTTGCAGATGCAGACTGATCGGGCTGAGAGAGAGAGAAAAGGAGACTTCTCTGGAAACTGAAGGACAAGAAAGAGCCCAAGCTATGTGTAAACTGCAAGCCTGTGCCCACAGACCTGGAGAGTTACTGCTGCCATGACTGGGACTTGGTTACAACACAACTTAAGGATCTTCCTGAATCAGAGGATTCCAGTGCCTCACATCCAGTTTGCATCACTGATCATCCAGATGTCCCTGCCTCGCTGCAAGCCTGTGTCTTGCAGAAAGACACTCCAGAGGCTCGTAAAAAAACAACAACCCTGAGGAAGCCCATGGTCTGAATAACAGTCTGAGTAATAAACAAATAACATTAATAGTTATTTGTGCTGCGATCACATTGAATGTGGTGTGATCCTTTTGTGCTGCCCCGTTCCTCACTATTCCCTGTGATGCCAAAAGAAGATGCTGAACCTGATGTTGAACCTGAGTGATGCAACAGATGAGAGGTCATCAGTTAAGCATCACCCACTTATCTGCTCAATTTGCGTGTTGCAACTAGCTAGCTTCCATGAGTAAAAACAAACATCACTTGAATTCCTTGTGAAGAGGTAGGATAAATAAATAAGAGACTGCAGAGGCTGAGATTGCAAAAATTAAAGCTTCTTTGGAAAGGAAATATGAAGTCATTCCTAAAATATGGCTTTATTGCAACAGATGACTCACACATGACCATCTTGTTGCAGGGAATTGAGCACAGGGCTGCTGCGGATTCAATAACATTTGGGAATTGCATTTTTTTATTATGTTCATGGGTGGAAAATATGTGTTTGTATATCCAAATGTTCTTAAATGTTATGATGAGAGGTCCGTTATACATCTTACATTGTGGGGGTGGACACGGACTTAATTGGAGCTTGGGGGATTCAGGCCAGATGCCCTTCCTGACACCCTGTGGTGGGTTTGAACCTGCAGCCTCTTGCTTGTCAGTTCCCAAAGCATACCCTCTACCGTTGAGCTACCATGACCCCACTTACATACTTACTTACATGTTACGATGTTGACTTATAAACCTAATCTATAGTCCAATTGTGATCAACGGCTACCCAATCAGCCAGTCTATAAGAATATCATCAACATTAAACTGGTCCAATGTGCAAAAAAGGTCAGGGACCTCTACTGTACATAATATACTGACTATAGATAACTACCTCATATAACCCCACTTCAAAAAAAGCAAACTGGGCCTCTGGTAGTGTAGGAGGGTAAGACACCTATGTTCAGTACATCTCTGTGTCATACAGTCGGGTGTTTGAATCCCAGCTATGATGTTTCCAACCACAGCCAGAGGTCCATAGTTAGTGGGTCATAATTGGCTAAGCCTCACATGGGTATAAGGGTTAGGTTGGATAAAGTATTCTGGGTTCACTAGTGTCCCCCTCTGGGTCGTCCAGGCCTCTTGGTTAAGTGAAGGGAAAGTACTCTGCTTCATTCTCCTCTGACGGCCAAGCACTGTGCTTTCCCCACCAGACCATGATGTGTGGACTAGTGAGGGCTAGTGGTCATGTGACTTGGAGGAGACACATGCTACCACTTCCTCCTTCCTGTTGATGTTCTAGAGGGGTATCAGAGAGACTGACCCAGCAGTAGGACACTCAGGTAGGGAGGAGTGGATAAAAAAAAGACAGTCCATCACGTCCTCCTTGGCCTGTTTTGCAGGAGCCAGCAGTGGGTGCACACCTTGTGGCTGTCCTTCCCTCCACCATGTTCTCCAGAGAGAACA
>OMLC01041365.1:0-10125 GCA_900302585.1 Regalecus glesne
ATCAGGGTTTTCTACCTGTAGGATTTAGGGCCATCTTTACTGGTGTGGTCCTCTTCATCGTTGGAGAGGTCGTAGGGGTCGGTACTGTGATGCTGAAACACCAAAGAGCAAGCCACGTGCTTAGAGCAGGAGGGAAGAGATGTTAAAGTAGCAGTAGACAACTTTTTTTTAAAATCCCCTTCCCCCCCACCTGAATTCCCTGAGTGTCCTACTGCTGGGTCAGTCTCTCTGATCCCCTCTAGAGCGTCAACAGGAAGGAGGAAGTGGTAGCATGTGTCTCCTCCAAGTCACATGACCACTAGCCCTCACTAGTCCACACATCATGGTCTGGTGGGGAAAGCACAGTGCTTAGCCGTCAGAGGAGAATGAAGCAGAGTACTTTCCCTTCACTTAACCAAGAGGCCTGGACGACCCAGAGGGGGACACTAGTGAACCCAGAATACTTTATCCAACCTAACCCCTATACCCATGTGAGGCTTAGCCCATTATGACCCACTAACTATGGACCTCTGGCCGTGGTAGGACACGGCGCAGCTGGGATCCCCCCCAACAAAAGGTGTGTTTTTACGTGTTACCATTAGCTCTCACTTTGTGGGGCTGGACATAGTCCTAGATGAAGTGTAAAGGATTGTGGTCAGACGTCTGTCGTGATGCTTTGTTGTGGGGTCAAACCTGTGACTGCTGGCTTTTTGTTTCCTGACTATTGTCAAACAACCACGGCTGAATAACGCAGTTTGAAAATGTCACTAAATGTATTTTGTAGAGCTTTTTTTACAAGGCACTTTTGTTGCTAACAACCATATCCATTCAGAATCACTTAAAACCTTGAGTACTGGCCGTACTCTATATACACTGGTTTATATGGTTCTTCTTCTCACTTTCCAATGGCAGGTGTTTGTGGAGTTTGAGAATACTGTGCAGCGATGTTCCTGGGTCCAGGTCTATGGTGAGGGGGTGAGAGCCATCCTGGTCGAAGACTCTATTGTTTGGGCCAATGGAAGTGACGGCTCTGGGCCCATCCCAGGATCAGCTAATGCTTGGCCTGCTCTGGTGAGTGTTCAGTTACATGGTTCGTGGCAACAGGACACCCACCTCTGGGAGGAAATCTTGAGAATTGAGAGTAGTAAGATAGGTTCAGGTTTCTGCCTCCGTTTGGGGTGTGCATACAGATCAAGGCAAAGCAACATTTTCACCATCTGATGTTTTGCAAAAGTTGGAAATAATTTTGATCTCCTCCCGGTTGGTCCTGACCCATAAGGGGTCAAATATAGTTGAGTGTAGGCTGAAGACATCTCACTTCCTGTAACCTATACATGAAGTTCTTTAGAATTGTAATCGGCACCAAAGAAAGTTCGGGTGACTTGGTTGAGATAAAACAAAAGTCCTTTAATCTGTTCTTTTGGGTAAAAAAAGGAGAATGATAATTAATGCAGTTTTCCTCTTTTATACAAAAATACCAGGAGAGTCATCTACTCAATCCTGCCATTAAATAGCTGAAACGGATATAAATGTAATGTGCACTTCAGCAGGGTTATAGTGTCATCTGTTAAATTGAGATTCTTCTTTTCCCTGTGTAGGCTTTCCGCTCCCTAGTGGACAGAGTTGGTTTGGGATCCTTGGTTCCGGTGGAGTTCTTCGGAAACAGATCTTTCGAGTTCCTCTCTGATGATAAATTTGTCCAGAGGTTTGAGGTACTTGAGTCTGATTAATGATCTCCATCATTTTTGTTGCTCATCTTTGCTGTACCTTAGTTTAATTAATCTGAAACTGGCGTTCTTATTCAGTCTCCACGTTAGGGTTGTATTCATCCCCTCTGCCAAAGAAACAAGTTACGTTTTTTTCCTACATGTTCTGTATGTTTGTAAGAAAACTGTCCAAACATGAATGGATTCTCATGTAATTTAACAAGCAAATGTCCCTCTGGTACAGGAAAATTTGGCACAATTTGGTGTGCAGATTCTGTCCATATTTTCAGATCCTTTTCTTCCCTTTTGGCAAATGAAAAACAACAACAATTGAAATAAATGGGAGAAAGCTTGGAATCTCCTTAAGTGAAGAACACCGGTGGAGACGGAATTTGGTCCATAACACTAGCTCGAACCTTTTCAACCACTTTACTAACACTGCTCTAACCCACGTTTTTTTCCTTCAGTTAGATGTACTTAATAGCTATTGCTTTCTTCGTAGTGCTAATTATGAGAAAGAATCCGTGCATGATTTTATTGGTGGGAGCTGTTGAGCCTTGTGTCCAAGTGCCTTTATTACTTGAGTGCCATTCTGTGACGGTGGGGTTTGTGTCCCCATGCAGGTGGATAAAGACCTGAGACACGCTTTGATGTTGGAGCATCCCTCGCTGCAAACGGCCATTTCCAGCTGGCTTAGTGACTTTGAGCTGCAGGAGATTTTCAGGAAAGGTGAGCTAAGCTTTTATTTGGATTGTCTCTTCATAGTGGCCTTATTGTCGGATGTGAGAATCATTTCCAAAGAACCCCTGTGATGAAATGGTGACCTGTTCAAGGTGTTTACCAGCCTTTTGCCCAATGAGAGCTTGGTTAGAGTCCGACTCGAGCATGACGGTAGGACTCGGTGACCCAACTTTGAATTAACGGTTGAGGATGGATTGATTATCTGAAATGTATTTTGCTTGATTTTTACAGTTGATATGAGTAATTTATGTTAAGTATGGGCTCAAGAGTAGTTTCTGTTCAATGCTTGTTTTTAACAGCATGCAGATACTGAGCTATCATGTAGGCTTGTCACAATGGTTTTTTTTTTATGTTGTTGCTTTCAGCCTTTTGAGTTTGACGTTGGTATTACTAGCTGGTACCAGTAGAGGGGCTTGCTGGTTTTCTTATGAGATGCACACAGCATCATTGTTTGAAACGATGTAACCGACGGAGGCCTGTGTTTAAAGGCTAAACAGGATCTGTATGGTGTTTGAATGGCTTGTCCCTAAACCTGTCTTACCAGAAGTCAAATGGAACGGTCATTGATGTGGCACAAGTCACTCTATTGGTGAAGAACATGGAAATGACTAATTTTAGCCTCATGATAATACAACTTTTGCTGTTTTATTTCACAATGATTCCCACAATAGCCAAATGAGCCTGCTGTTGTTGTTTTTTGCAATATCTTTTTCATGAAAGTATAACAAAAATAAACCAGGAAATGAGAAAATCTAAAATAGAACACAAAAAAATCTACATAAATCTACAAATGGGCATGGACAGTAGCTGGATGCTACTCCACTTCTCCACTCGGTTGTGGTCGAGGCATATACAAAGGTATAAATATCAGGAAGTAGGGGGTCATGTAGTAGTCAGAAGATTGAACCCCAGATTGCTTGTGACACCAGATGAAGGCTAGCCTGGCGGCTAAATCTGGTGTGTTGGCCTTCTTAATATCCATTGATATTTACTGTCCCAGTAAAGGGGATTATTTTTGGTCTTAAAGGGAAACTTCCTGAATGGTTTTGTCGATGTACAATAAGTACTGATGAGTAATGTTGTCGATTGAAGCAATGAACCCTTCTCTCTCTGCTGTGTCGACGGAGAGAGAAGGGTTCTGCTCACCACGTCTGTACATAACCAAAAGGTATTGTGTAAGTTTCTACATCGTCCTCTATAAAATCCTTGGAGCTAGTGTTGTGGGATGTCATCATCATGGGAAATATAGACTAGCTGGGAGAACGAGGATGTGTTTTGTGAACAGCGTGTTTAGATTAGATTGATTACAAGAAACCCTGGGGCTGCTGTAGTTCAGTGGTAGAGCGCACTTCAGGAACTGGGGAACCAGAGGGGTCGGATTTAAAACCTATTTGAAGAATAGTTGCAATCGCAGCATTTTAAGTCGGCAACAGATTTACCCTTAGGCCCCTCCCTCGGTTTAGGGACGGTCAGGATGCTCTGATGTGATAGGTCTTCTGTATTTGGCCATCCTCTTGGCCAGTGTCCGTCTGGTTTTTAGCGTGTTCTGATAGTGTTTTCGTCCTTACCGAGAGTCGTGAGTTTGTTCCTCGTGTCTCAGGTTTGACGGCAGCACCTGGTCATTCCTGAGACATTGGTCCACAGTTGCTCTGCCTCTGGGTCTGTCGAGTTGTTGTTCCAGATCACTGATTCCATGGCTATAATAAATGTCATTACTACCATTTGTCTCGGCATGATTGCAAAATTCAGCCCCTTAGCCAAGATCTCTTTCTCCACCCGGTGGACTCGTCTGTCAGATAGATTTTTCACCCACTTGTCTGCCTCCTCGTCATGTGTCTGGCATCCTTCTCTGTGCCTGCCGTATCTGTCCATGTCTCTGGAATGCAGCAAGTCAAACTTCTTTTGCTACCTCGTTCTTGACTTTTCATGTTGTGCTAGACCAGCCAGTCGGTGAACTCAGTCACATGGTGAAAAGAGGATTCCTCTAGATGTGACGCAAGTCTTTGCTGGTTCTGCTCCTCTTTGGATTTCAAAGGATTGATTGTAAAATTATGTTGTCTCACCCTTTCGTTCAACACCCGTCTCCATGTCCTCTCAGGGATCTTGTCACCTCGGTGCCCATGACTGGAGATTTCAGTAGTAGGCTCGTAGGTGTATTTAATGTCTGGTCAATGGCTAAGTTACATATGAAACCATCCTTTATTTTGGTCACTTATGCCACTGTATTATTCATAATGGTGGGGATGCCTGCAGTCAGCTTAGACTGAACATGTCATCTGTCCGAGTGATGAAACCTTTCTCTCAAATGCTGGGTCCAGATGAACTGGTTCACCTTTTAGTGATTTCCTCACCTGGATTGTTGAGCATGTATCAAGACATGAATTGGAATCCGTTTACGTTGGTCATATTTTCATGGAGATGAATAAAACTACGAGGTCCTCATAATTTAGCAACAGATGGTTATTACAAAGGGAGGTGGATGGAATCCTCTCCTCCAGTCGACGTTCTGCTCATAGCTGTTCAGTGCTGTTCCAAACAGTCACAATACCTGATGAGAAACTTAGTTGATTTAAAGAATACATTTAAAGAAATTTGACACAAAGACGTCCGGCATGTTTAGAAGCTGTTATTTCTACAAGTGGGTGAATCGGTAATGGTCAATTGACTTGTTATTATTCCGGTCTTTTCTAGTCTAGGAGCCACTCAAAGAGCCTTACAGTGAATATCGTACATTGACCTAGCCCCTCAGGGGGATATGAACCCACCGTGCCTGACTTGAAGGTGTGCACTCCACCGCCGAGCCACCGTGGCTCCAAACTGATGACTAATGACCGAGTCCAAGGAACATCATTATGTGGGCATGGCAGTAGATCTACTCACAGCCAATCTGTCACCATTTAATATTGATGGGATTGCAGCTCTTCCCCAATCTTCTGTAAATAGTGCAAATTACCATTGAAAATCCTGTCAATGGCCGATATGCATGTGACCATCCTGGTTTCGGCCTTTTTTTTTTTAGGGTTGGGGGATGCCTGACTCCAGTGACTGAAGAAGTCACTTTGAAGAGTGATGAAATGCTTCTCTCCGTTTTGTGTCCAGATAAACTAAATCAACTTCCCTCACATGGATTGTTGAGTAGCTATAAAGACAAACGGTGGCTGAGGTTTCAAATCGAGTGAATATATTAAAGCACATTAAAAACAACCAAGAGACTTGCACTTTAGGAACTGATGAGCTAAAGGCTGTGGGGTTGAGTCCATTGCGGGGCATCAGGCCTTAATCTCTCATACCCGTCCCCCGAGATGGACTGGCACCCTGTCATGGATGTTTCTCCACCTCCCGCCCAATGAGCGCTGGGATAGACACCAGCAGGTGCGCGACCCAACTTGGGATAAGCAGTTGACAGTGATGTGTTTTAAGCAGTCTCGCTATGCACAGAGCCACGCTGTGAACGTTCAAAAGTTAAGCACACAACTTTTAGTAAGTATTTCCTACTGCTGGAGAATAAAAAAAAACGGTTCCATTGCTTTTCGCACAAGTTCCTCGCAAACCTTTTCCATCCGAGTTTTATTCACAGTTTAATTAGCTAGTTGAGACCAAAGCTACGATGACCTCATGCATGCTAAATCATGCTACGTACACCGGCAGTAAGGATGACTCTGCTGGTTTTTGATCTTACCTCTATGTATCCGAATTAAGGATATAGTGTGAAAGTGACTGCGGTTGTCGTCGATGTTCTCTGTGTGTCTGTGGCACAGCTGCTCCTCTGGCACCAGCCCAGTCATTTGACATGTACCAGGGACATAGTTGGCGTCAAGGAAATAACCATGGGAACGTTCAGCTAGTCTGTGCCTCCGGGTAACCAGGGAGTATCCTCTAGACGTGGCTCAAAATCAAAACTTAGTTCAGTTTCCAACAGTGAACATGGCATTTGAAAATATGAGTGCAGAAGATGTTAAGGAGGAGGATATGGTTTACAGTGTTTTGGCTGACTCGGATGTTCAACCGTATTCATTCGGGCCAGAGGGCATGACTGAAGAAATGCAGTGGAGAGAAGCTACGGCTGCATTAGCCCGGCAAGAGGAAATGTCTGGCGGGGACCATCCAGAGACTGAGCTGCCGAGAGCAAACAGATACTGGTGGTCTCTTTACTTAACTTGCCCTCTGATGCCAACAGAAACGGAATCGTTCTACTGCAATGAATTTCGGCATGGGCGGTTTTTGTTGGATGCTATCACCGACGCCAACCCAGGGACAGCCCAAGTGTGCCACACAATGCATGAAAGTCTTATTTCTCACATGGACAGAGCTATGCTGGACACTTTCTCCAGGATCCCGAAGCTAAACTGGAAGAGATAACCAATACCACCCTAAGCGAGGGGAAAGATGACCTTTGAGTGAGTATTTTATTACCTAATATTATATTTTGGCCAACAAATGGATAGCTATAGGCTAGGGTGGTGATACATGGCGATGTTGGACACGGAGTTCTCTCAACAGGATTACCCTGTTTAGATGGCAACCTCTCGTTCCCCCACATCTCACTATAATATCCTGCTGGTACGCATGTTGTCCTATCATATCGGCCAAATATCGGTCCAGTGTATCATCACCCCTAAGTTGTTTGTCCTTACTGAGGTGACGTGCAATTACAATGACTTCTGTATTTTGTCTTCACAATAGCTGCTCACATTACAGTACAATGATTAGCACTTTTAGCTTCCTGACGAATGACCACCTTCTCCCCTGTCTTTTGCTCTCTGCAGATAATATCGTCTGGCTGCTAATCGTTTTTTGTTGAGTTGGTGCTGGAAGGGGAGAAACTTGGCAAAGGGAACTGCATTGTGTTGCCTTGCTTGTCTTGTGCATTGCATCAGAGCCAAATATCCTTCCCTCAATGGACAAGCGGTGACCATGTGATATTCAAGCCTTTGTATAATAACACTGCTAACAATGGACACTTTTACCTTGAGGCTTGTTGGGACTGATTTGGACTTTGTCTTGCCAAAGTATGATGTGTAATATACTAAATATTTATTTGAGAAGTGAATAACACAACATATTTGTTTGAATAAAGTTATTTTTTGTATATTATTAAACTTGTTTTATTTTCACACTGAGAGGTCTGTTTTACGTGTCACGACGAGTCCCCACGTTAAAGAGGTGGACATGGATTTTAATAGAGCTTTGGGGATTAAGGCTGGATACCCTTCCTGAGACCCCGTGGTGGGTTCAAACCCTCTGCCTTTGGCTCACCAGTACCCGAAGTGCGCGCATTACCACTGTGATACTGCGACCCCGCGTCGATTCTCACGCTATCAAAGTTGGCCACAGATACACCTATAGAGGAAGCTTTATCTATTTGTCATTGTACGAGACGCAGTAAAAACCCACTTTTATTTGTCATTGCACATACATAACAGGAAATTTGTTCTCTGCATTTAACCCATCCTGTTGTATAGGAGCAGTGAGTCAGTAGGGGTCAGGGGTACCGGCAGGGCTATCAACCCTAACATACTTGTCTTTTTGATGGTGGGAGGAAACCCACGCATACACTTGAGGGAACATAGAAACTCCACACGGAAAGCCCCGGGGGTGGGTTTAGAACTCAGGAGCTTCTTGCTGTGAGGTAACACTGCTAACTGCTGTGCCCCCATGACTCTAATGTGCACTAATGTCTCACCTGCTGGCTTGTGCAGAGACCGTTCTGTCACGGAAACAGCATTGAGCAGAACCCGTTTGCACTATTTAAATCTAGGCATTTAGTAATTTTTTTTAGAAAGACCAAAAAAGGATCAAATATTAATGCATAGTAAAAAATGGCTTGTTTTTGTCGTTGTCGGGCAGAAAGTTTGTATGTCCAAAATTGTTAGTTTCAAGGAAACGAAAAAAAAACCCCTGAGTTTGTAAAATTGAAAATGATGCCATCAAAACTGATAGGTCTTTATATATTGTCAGATGCTTGCATGTGTCATTATATTATTAATATTTGATCAAAATCCAGTTCAAATAGCGTTACCTGCTTTTGGACCAGTCAACGTCGAGATAAATCTTTTGTACATCGTTGATGTAGAATGGCCTCATTTGAGGCCGTAAGGCCATCACATTATGTCATCATCCACTCTTGGGTTACAAAATTACTCGTAGCCGTGTGTATGCCAGGGTTTCCCAGGCCTCAAGTTTGACCAAACTCTCTAGTCCTAAAAGATCAAGTGCCATGGAGAGGCTATTGGAGACGGTATTGTCTATGAGTAGACGGTAAATACCACACCAAACACTACTCCAACTGACCGTGGTTAGTCTGGACTCTTCTCCACTCCCTCACATCTCAGGCCTCGGCATAAGACTTTATAGACCGCGTTCCTTCGGTGAAGGGAGCGCTGTTATTATTCAAACAACCGGCTCTTTACACAGGCTTGCATTGCAGCCTTTGCATTGCAAATAGCCAGAGACCGTCTCCGAACAACTGTCTTCTACTCCAACTGCTGTGTATTCTTCCACAGACGAGCGTAGCAACGAGCAACAATTCTGCCTCCGTAATTACATTAGATTAGAATGTTGATCTTGCACACGACCGAGGCCGGGAGGGATTTGTTTTCTGTACCTGATGTTAACTCTGCAGCACGATACATCCACGGACAACCGTGAGCACTCCTCGTCTCATGGACAACATAGTCACACAATGCTAGAACACTTCGCACAGTGAGGCTAATGGTAGCATGTATGCCAGTGGTGTGTGAGGAAGGGGCTGTAGGGAGCGATTCAGAGTCCTGATAGCTATTGGAAGGGGGGGTGGTGGTGAAGTGTTCAGTCTTAGCAGACGGGGACATTGTACAGATCCACTAGATACTCCCACCTCCGTGATCTGGGTATATTTCGGAAGGATTTCTGGGTTGGGTGTTCAATGCATCCTGGTATGTGTGGGCACTGCTGGCGTAGCTCTGCGACTAGGAAAGGTCAGATTTCTCCGTGGAGCACACGGTGAGGAATTTACTGCTTCGGTTTACTGCATTTACCACATGGATGGTCAAAAGTGATTTAAGAGCCACGAGAAAGTTGGTGAAATTTACCTTTGAACCCGAGTCCATTTCCAGGCAGAAACCACAAACATGGCAGGTTGTGGTAAGACCTGGTCGGGGGGGGGGAAAGGGCACACTTTACATGTTGACCTCAACATAGCAGACCTTACTGAGAGGTTCATTTCTACATGTTCTAGTTAGTCCCCATAAGATAGCTGACCTCACTACTGTAGCTCATGTCTGTAGACAGGAGAGGTACAGGGGCCGTTCCTCACCAAACAAGTTATGATATCAGTTGTTGAGCTTGAGTCGACGTGTCTGGTTTTTTTTTACCGCGTTTCAAATTGGTGTAAGAGGGTAAGAACAAGTCCATTTAACACTTCTGAAGAACTTGCTGTGGTTATGTCACGTTATGTCTTTGGACTACGTGTATATTGCGTATGTGGATGGATGTGTTCACCATGTTTGGTGTTCATCCAAACAGCTCATTCGGAGTCCTCGATTGCATAGAACTTGTTGGGGTAGAGGAAAATCTGCATGTTGATGAAGCCAGTGTTACGGGAGCAGCATGATATAGCATGTGTAGCCCTTTAACTGTAGATGATGAGCAGAGTGTGGAGCAGGTCAGCGAGTGGTGAGGAGATGAGGCCCTGGAAGACTACAGAGACCCCCCCCCCCCC